>JARSSU010039639.1:0-24692 GCA_029619165.1 Eurosta solidaginis | reverse complement strand
ACAACATAAAAGGTTTTTAATTCCTCACCTTTTTTCAAATTATGAGCTTAATAATATTTATTTACATAAATTTATTAATAACTACATACACATACATAATACTTACCTATTCTTACTAATAAAGTAACTAAAATGATAAATAACTTTGAATAACAATAAGACATAAGGTACATAAACGCACCAGATACTGTGCATCTCTGAAAATATCGATAAACATCAATTACACGTGAATAAATAAAACAGCTGACAATTGTGGTCACTGTTTGAATTTAATTAGCAAACGAAATATAAACTATGGTTATTAGGAAAATTTTTTTCTACTTCTGTGGGTAAATCTGATTTTATTAATTATATCACTATTAGCCGACAACTCATGTATCTTCGAAAAGAAGACATAGCCCAACTAGCTCTGATGAGAGTGCCGTGGAACCAGTAGGATGTTATTATCATCATAATGACATTGGGGAATGGATCAATGTCCGAAGCACTATGATTTTCGTACAAAAAAAAAGAAGTGCTATTAAATTTGTTGGGTACCACCGTCCACACTATGACTTTTCGGCTGATGCAGCCCATTTAAAAAGAAAATTTAATCACAATTGGCTAGAAATATACAAGCCATGGATGGTTTATTCAAGCAAGCTTAAAGGCGTTTTTTGCTTGTGTTGTGTTCTATACAAACCTCAAAAAATACGTGGGATTGTGAGTTCTTTTGTGATTCGACCGTTCGTGAAGTAAAGAATATACATGAGTATAGTAAGAGCCACGCCACATCAATCATCATCGGAAAATCATACGGAGTTAAAAGATCTAATATTAGATGAATTTACAATAAATCCATGAAGAATTATACTTACTTAGCAGGTTTTCTAATACTCAGAGAATGAGTAATGCAATTTAAAATACATCTCTGTAACTAAATAAAGTATGTGGAAAAATACAATTTTCTTGAATCTGAAACGCACTTGGGGGATCACATTTCTAAAGTAATTACACCTTGTACTGACTATTAAATTAATCTATCTAATTAAATAAAATTTTGAATTACAAAATCCTAGACATGGTAGATATTTTAGGGAGCTCTTAATAAATAAATAAAAATTTTAACGGACTGCTAGAGCCCACAGCTGAGTCTATAAAGCAGGCTTCGCTTTTACCTAGACGTCATTACTCTTTATACTTATAAATACGCTATATATGAATCTGAAATTAAAAAAAATTTGGCTCTCTCCTCCCTCCCCCCCTTTGTGAAAGCTGGATACGCCCTTGTCCACCCACCTTCGATTGATCTGCATTCAAATCAACCCACCCCCTATTGCAAGAGTCGATTGCGGTAGATAGCTGAGCGATAATCGATTATTTCATATCGCCCAAAGAGTATGTATGTTATATACATTGTACTCGAAAAGTGAAAAAGTTTGACATCTGTTTATAATAAAAATAAAATATTCCATACATTTAGGGATTAGTTTGCACAAAAACAAAATTAAATTAATAAAATTGGATCGACAAATAGTCAACACTCGAAAGGCACATTGTCAGTGTACCCACCCACCTTTCAGGCGAGATGTTTTCTTTTTCATTTATGCCGTCACTTATGTGTACAAACTGTCACATGGTCAGGCGAACATACACTTTAGGAAGTATTAGCAGTTTGCGAAGTTTTTTCTTGTAAGCATACCGCATGCGAAAAAAAGGGATGAATAGGCTAAGAAGACAGTATAGTGCATATCACAACCACGTGCTTATTATTCATACACACAGGCATGGCGGAACGATACAAGGTGGCAGCATCGTACAGCTGATTATACGCTTTTTTATTTGATTTGATACATCAACTTCCGACACAGTACGATTTTGACATTTGTCCATCGAATTTACAAAAACAAAGTACATGGAATTTTTATTTATGTTTGTAGGTATGTCACCATGCTGCCACCTTGTATCGTTCCGCTATGAACACAGGTATACTCGTCTTCGTTCGATGTACTTACTAATCAGTGGTTGTGTGCATAGGGTTATTGCAGTCGACTCGGTTTCAAACTGTTTTCGCGGAGAACTTTTAAAACGCTAGAAAAACTTAGCACCAGTGTTTGTATTCTTAATACTGGCAAAACTACGCGTCCTCAGATATCACAATCAAGACTTTGTGGATAATTTCTGCGGACCCATGTAGGCGCACAACATTTACATACGAAATTCGTTCAAAAATTTACCATCACAGCAACCCATATCTAATATTCCTGATCCTTTTATGCTTCCCTGTGTCGCTTCGACGAAGCAACCCCGGTACATTTTGACACTTCGTTCAGTGTCAAAACTCAGGTCCACTGGGTGTCACACGCTAGTTTGACACTGACCGAAGTGTCAACTGCCGTATTGTGTAAGACAAGGGAAAGAAATTGGTTCCCTCTCATTACATATCAGACTTGAAACTGTACAATGGTTGTGTGTTTGTATAGCAAATATGTATTTAGTAATGCGCATTGCATTGCAATTTCTAAATTTGCAAATTTGTTCGTGCACTTCGTCAATTGATGTGCGCCTGGACAAGCGATTTGAAGTGCACAAAATTCGGTCAAGAAGAATGCGAATGTGTGTGTGTATGAAGGAAGGATCAGCAACAGAAAGACATCAATATATTTTAATTTAGGCGCCCATCAAATTTAACAAGTGTGCGTCATAGCGTCTTGCTCATTGCGTATATATTTTGCTACAAGCATACTAGATGAGTACACAAAACTACCTACTCATCGGTCATATACACAACCCTCTCTTAAATTCGCCTTTTCTCGATCTACCCAGTGAGAAAATGGTCACGCAACTTTTGTTTCTCCGATCTCTAACTATATTTGTCGTTTTGCTATAAAAAGGCATCGATTGGTATAGAAGTAGTGTGCTGTCTTTATCATATTGAAGATCCGAGGCTCAAGTGACAATTAACATCCGTTTAAGCTCAAACTTAGAATGCAATATTGCCAATTTCTGGGAAAAAAGTAGAGATAATATAACAAGGAAATAAAACTTATCGACCTTAGGCTTTATTCATGATTTTTACAGCGATATCGTAGGATGCCAATTCATCCGTTTAAAAATACCAGATTAAATGCCAAGGAGAATGCTTCACTGAGCATTAAATTCATCAACATAGTTTGGGATATAGTTTTTCTTTCTACCCACAAAAGCCTGATCGACCAAACGGGAAGGCGTGTGTAAACTTACCAAGGCTAACAAAATTTCTCCTATCATTAAAAAGAGGACTGTGCAGGTATTCTGACTGGACACCAGCTTTATAAAAATGCGACAAATAAATTACATAACTAAAGAATAGAGAGACAAAAAGTAGAAAGAAACACTCTACCGTTCAAGGCGAAACCGTAACCGTGTTTAGTTCGCTGTATTTGGGATCCCTTGAGTAGAGAACGTAAGCATGATCACTTCGCAGTCTTTTAAATGCAGACGAGTATGCGGAATCTTTGAAGCTTCAACAGAAACGCACAAATCTCATGTTGTTGTTGCTGTTGTTGTTGTAGCGATAAGGTTGCTCCCCGAAGTCTTTGGGGAGTGTTATCGATGTGATGGTCCTTTGCCGAATAAAGATCCGGTACGCTCGGTACCACAGCACCATTAAGGTGCTAGCCCGACCATCTCGGGAACGATTTATGTGGCCACATTAAACCTTCAGGCCATTCCCCCTCCCCACCCCCAAGTTCCATGAGGAGCTTGTGGTCGCCAGAGCCTCGTCTGTTAGTGAAACAGGATTCGCCGCAGATAGGTGAGGTTGACAATTGGGTTCGGAGAAGCTATATATTGCGCTGGCAACCTGAAGGGTTGCGTTACACAACCCCTTGAATCTGGTATTTTAGTCGCCTCTTACGACAGGTATACCTACCGCGGGTATATTCTGATCCCCTAACCCGCTGGGGCTGCACAAATCTCTCTTCCGAGTGCATGCAACCAGCCTAAGATTTATGATTGTTTCGGACGCTACCAAAGATATTGATTTGTATGTCTTAATTTTTACACACAAGCCCTTCGCTTGCAATCTCCCCATAAATCAACCGTCATGGATGACCAGTTTTCCCACTGGGTACTATTCAAATGTCGAGCACTGTGCGTCTGTGCAGGGAGTGGAAATGAAGCCAATTTGTCATTAAACAAATCAGGCAGAGGTAATAAATATGTATATGCTTCCCTCACTTTCCAATTTTTATGAACTCCTGGTCATAATAGTTTAAAATACAGGCACCTCCTTTTGAGTACTTTTGGAATACGAAATTTGAATAAGTTAGTTATTACAACTGATCAGGCGCGCATAAAATTAGAAAGTGCTTGCCCTCCGCGAATATGTTTAGTTCATGCGCCTGTTTTTCGTACTACCCAGTGGGGAAATTGGTTTGACAACAAAAAAGACTGTAGACAGTGCCACGATCAGCTGCAATTGGTCTTGCAATCGTTGCATAGCAAATTTTAATTGCATATAAAAATATAATTCGCAATGCAACAACAAAATACACGCAAATGCACCTGTAACAAACCTTGCAAATTGCAAAATTAAAAATCCATTGCTTATACAATGCAATGTTGAAAATAGTATTGCAAAGAGCTAGCATTCCTTACAAAAAACACTTTCGGTTAGATTAGCCGCGATCTCATGAAAGTTCTTTCGAATCACAAAAGGAAATTGAGCATAATATGCGTATATGCGTTGTTTTTATAAATGTTTCATTTAAGGGTCATCATTTTATTCGTACACATCTTGTAGGGTTTATTTTCTATAGTATTTGCTATAATTATTTACTAAGGTCACTCACGATCCCGGTGCATATTTATACAATTGCCTAACCTTGTCACCTTATATGCAACCAATCATGAAATGCCTTTACGATTTCAAATAAGAAATTCGTGGCTTATCAGGTCCTAAATTCTAGTCACGGTGCAGGTAACTTTCAAAAGTACTTATGTTTTTTCTTCTACCAAAGCTAATGACCAGCTACCTTCTTTCTGGAGGTAATAGAGAAAGAATGAAATTGGTAAATGAGTTTAGCAATGGAAATTGTTTCTATGGAATCGGCACATTCTTACCTCGGACATACTTTTTCTATGCATAATTTTTCTCACTGGGTAGTTTGTCGTATGTCGTCACATAGCATGCGCATTACATGTGCTGTACACATAACGAAGCTCAACCCATAGAAATCCATCAATATACAAACTTTGCTTCGTGCACTTTCTAAATTGTATGTGCGCCTGAGCATATACTAGCTAAAATGTCACCACAAAATCAGTCGAGTAAAACCGACAACACAGCGTTGGTACCCATGATTTGAAAGGCTTGCAATCGCTTCTCTTACCTTCATGTGCTCCTGGTCGTAAGTTTAAATGCCGGCAAATTAGGGCGTGCTTTTTTGAAACCCCTTTGAGAAGAAATCGTCTACGACTGATTCCCAGGCTTTTTATTTCACTTCAGATTATGTACACTAAGTCCATATTTAGAGCTATGTTCATTTCTTTCTATAACACTGAAAAACTCAATTCATAGTAAGACCTGGCCTGCTTTCTGCCCTCGAAGCGAGGGTATGTGTGTTAGATAGATAGATCACACGTTTGAAACTTGGGGGCGGTTGACAAATTATAATGATATGATTGCGCCATGATCGAACAGCTTCTTTCGGTGAATTTATCATGCATCCATTGTGTGAAGTCAAATTATTCTAATATGATTTGCATTTCGCCATGATTACGGTACAGGTTTTTTCTGTTTATGGTTGTTTAGGAAACATCCTCTCAATGTTTTAAGAAAGAATTTATCCGACAATAAATCAACCAATTTTGTTTTTAGTGCAAGATATATGGTTTTATTACTGTCCAGCGAAGTAAAAGACATATATTGTAAATATTGCGTTTAATAATTTTGGTTAAAGTGTTTTTTTAAGTTTTTTATATTTTATTCAGAACTTACGTAAGCATTTTAAGTTAGGAAAGCAAATGACGGCCCGACTTTTTTTCTATTTTATACATATAGAGAGTTTTGATTTTGGCTAAATGTATTGCGCTTCAAAAACATGTTTTTGTCTTTTTAATTATAAATATTGTAACGAATTTTTATTGGCAATCCTCTGCTGAAGTCGAATCACTAAACTGTTGAAAATAAGCTCAATTTGTAATAATGCAAAATGCCTTATTAAAGTACTTCACAATACACTCAACTGTGCAACGAATAGCTTGCTAATACCACACTGACTGATAGCTCATGAAACTCTTACTATTCAAATAGTACTGCTATTGCGCCGCTAGATATCGTCTTAATACGCAACTGCTGAAACACTACAATCAAACTGAAGTACGTCTGTTACCCGCTGGCGGCACGCTTTATAGTTACGCTGCATACTTCTAGGCTCTCGATTCCAGAACTTACTAGTTGTTTCGGCTACCAATCGCAGCCACAACTACGTGCACAAATTATTGCTCACTCTTGTGACAACTCAGATAAGGTATATGCATGTGTTTGTAGTTTACAGTCTCTCCGCACACACATAAGCGTATAAGCAAATTCATCGGTGTGTGACATCTCATCTCTCGCTGCCTTGTATGTAAATGTTGCTCGTCGGAATGTGTACATATGTGTAGACGCAATTATGATTCGTTTATGTAGATACATAATGATTGAATTATTGATGTGCATCACGTCACTGCTTAGATCGGCTTAGAGCTGGCAGCACTCCTTAGTTTTGCTAATATTCGTACATTACGGAACTACCCTCCACCTAAAAGTCTGATCGTCACCGATCAGACGAAATCTCCTGATCTCAACACGCTGCATAGCATCGCGCAATAGTACCACTCTTCTACTTCGTGTTTCTCAATGCTATGATGTATCGCAGGTAGATGGTATCACTGAGCTTCTCACAATCTTGCTACGGCATTCCCACACGCACCGAAATTTGGATGGACAACTTGTCGCCCCGTGAGGGGGTCGTACATAGCAGTAGCCAATCTCCGCCAAGAAAGACTTTCGATTATTGTTCATCATGTACCTGTGTTATCATCGGTACCACTCATACCCTGGTTCGTTCCTTCACACTCTAGTGAGTTTCGGCCGTATGATGCAACTACTTCGTAGACGCTTGCGCTGGGACGAGATTTGCTTGCATATCAGTATCGTTCTCCACGTTTCCCCACCGTAGTGCGCTCTGGATGTGAAACACTAGCCCTCGCATATCCTTCTCGAAAAGTCGTCATGCTGTCATTATATCCTGCGTCTCGTTTAGGTTTTGTCAATGCAGTGTTTCTCTCGGCGCATACTTTTGATTTGATTTATTGGCCCATTCGCTCTAGTCAACCTTTGCTTACGCCTATTCAGTGTGGTCTTTGTCGAGTCTTTTCCACAGTACCCGAGTACTGCACTGAAACCCTTTTTCCAACACTAAAGTTAAGTGCACATCTTGGTCTCATAACGCATACCAACCCAGTCTCATGCATGATCGATCTGATAGGCTATGGTCAACCAAGAATCTACCTCCCAAGACTCCAAACTTCATCAACATCTCACGTGCACAACAATGTGTGTGAGGACATGACATTCCGCAATCATACTTCACATATCACTTTCCCTGAATTAGGTTATAGCTCGCTCAGTGACCGTACGCAACTTGGGCTCCAGGTAACGGTTTTACTGCTCCTGTTGACAAGTCAGCAGTCGGAACAAGGAATGAGATGCGCCCGTATCTACAGTCAGTATCGTTCTTGTGCCAGCCACATAATCTCTGACGTAAGACTGCTGATCTTTCCTTCCAATATTGCGACAGCAGATATCACGAGGGCATTCATAGCTGGATCTAGCTCGCTACCTCTACTCGCTCTGCTCATCGTCTCCAGCCTCTAATGCGTTACGGTCCACCCACGACTTGTTGGAACCTATTAGTAGGACAAGATCGCAATACGAGGCACATGGTGACTGGTGCCGCGACTTGAGACATTTATAACGCCGAGAGGCAGTTCTTCACTGTGAGATCACCTATCACGTGTGCTTCGAAAATTGGTTTCGCGCCCACTCTGGCCTTTCTACTATCACACGCAGCGTGCTTTGAAAACTGGCTTAGCACAGAAGCGACGACTGTTTCTTGAATCAGAGGTCTATGTGACGCAGACATGAAATCTGCGAATGTTGGCTTTGATTTGCGTATGTACAGCTCGCTTTGTTCGACGTCAGAATCCCGATGCCATATATATAAGCTCTGAATCTTTACCCTTTCAGTGTATCCACCGGGCTGCGTCGCATTGCAAGATGTTCAGTCCAATCATTCATATCTGACGTCAAACTCCTGCAATGTGTTCATTGCTATTTGGTAGCGGTTTCTCGCACACGCAATTTGGAATATCTGTTTCCTGATGCTCGCTTCGCGTAACGTCTCTCTAAAGCGCGCTCTATCATGTTTCGTAGTGGTTCCGCATCGTACTCTGGATGGTCTGTAAGATTTCCCGCGGCAGGCCCTTCAGTGCCACGACAGAGCGCTGCATACTTTAATCTTCAGCATTCCATTGGTCACTGCTGCGGTCTTCTCAAACGGTAGCTTAAGACCTGCAAAGCGAACAGAACCGGCAAGGATGGTGTCTTTACCATATATGATTACCTCGCACTGAAGACAGACGTGCCGCGGATTCTAGTTGTAATGCTCCATACGACCTTTAACGCGTCTATATTTCGGCAGCAATTTGATCTCGAGTTGTAAAGTTTCTGCACTACCCTGCTCTCAGTTCACAGAAGAGCTGCTGCTCGGATACCTGTTCGAAATTTGTGCGCGACATTTCAGATATACTGCCTCTTGCGCTTCCAGTTGAGATGCAAATATGTCTTCTGTTCTTCCAATTGTGTCTCCATCTGTGATGTAATCTGTGTCGACATTTCTGCCATATACGCGTTTCTTGTGCTTCAATCTTCAATGTAATCTGTGTCGACATTTCTGACATACGCGTTTCTTGTGCTTCAATCTGGATGTATGCGTGTCCTCCTGCGATTCTAGTTGTGATGACATTGTCGATGTTTGAGCAGATATCTGCAGCCAAAATCATGTTCAAGTCTGTGCTCGTAACTGTCTGCGATGTTTCGTTTTTCTCATTCAACTTTTGTTACACTTCCTCGCCATCAAGATGAAAGTCATACTTTTTCCACATCAATTCCTTCCGCTTCCATTGCCTCTCGTAGCCGTGCCTGAAGTTCAAGTTTAAACGCCGCTTGTATTCAATCCACGGCTCTCCAACTCCTTCATTTAGTTGCTGATCTTCATTCACTGAACTTTGCCATGTCGTTGTTGTCCTCTGAATTTATTCAACAATTCCTCTTCTGACACAATTGTAACGAATTTACTCGCAAATTCCTCTTATTTGCCCTTTGCTAGGTTCGTATCGCTAACTGTTGAATAAATAACTCCAATTTGTAATAATGCAAAATGGCCTTTATTAAAGTACTTCACAATACACTCAAACTGTGCAACGAATAGCTTGCTTAATAACCACCACATGACTGATAGCTCAATGAAACTCTACTATTCAAATAGTAACTGCTATTGCTCGCTAGATATCGTCTTAATCGCAACTGCTTGAACACTCAAATCAAACTGAATTACTTCTTACTCGCCTGCATCGCTTTTATAGTTTACGATGCATACTTCTAGCTCTTCGATTTCCAGAACTTACTAGTTGTTTCGGCTACAAATCGTCAGCCACAACTACGTGCACAATTATGGCTCACACGTCTTTCACAACTCAGATAAGGTATATGCATGTGTTTGTAGTTACAGTCTCCCGCACACACATAAGCGTATAAGTAAATTCATCGGTGTGTGACATCTCATCTCTCGCTGCCTTGTATGTAAATGTTGCTCGTCGGAATGTGTACATATGTGTAGACGCAATTATTGATTCGTTTATGTAGATACATAATGATTGAATTATTGATGTGCATCACGTCACTGCTTAGATCGCTTAGAGCTGCAGCACTCCTTAGTTTGCTAATATCGTAACAATATGCATACATTTTTTATATTTAAAACATTTTTTATAAATAAATAAATAAAACATATCTACGTTTTTAGTTTTCAAACAGTTTATAGCTTAAAAATGCACACCATGTTTATAAAAATCAATAACCAAGGCCCAAATTTGTTTTTTTTTGTAAGGTTAAAAGATATCGACTGCTAAGTGGAGTATCACCCTATCTCGGCTGTCGTTTCGAAAACGTCTTACCTCAGAAATGAATGACGTCCTATTTTAGAATTTTTTAAAAACGCCCTATCTGGGTTTAAATACAATATATTTTGAGCTGGCTTATTCATTCTTGGATAGGGCGTTATTCAAAAGTTTTCTGAGATAGGGCGTTTTCGAAACGGCAGCCCATATAGCGTGATATTTCACTCCGCAGTCTATAAAATAAAGCAAGGAGCTTTTTGGCTAGTACTTTTTTTTCTTAATTTTGGCCGCAATAGAATCGGAAGTAAATATTCATTATTTTTTATTTTTATTAATCATTTAATATGGGGGAGGGCTGCAAATGTTTTTCTCTCTTGATCTTCTCTCTTATTAATACTTTTAAGTAATTAGGATTTTCCTTGTTATGTCAATTGTAATATTCAAACAATATACTAACAATTCGTTAAAAATTTAATAAATTTTTGCGTAAATTTTTCAAATTCTTAATTTTACATAGCTAAAGAGGCATTCAATGGCATTCTTTTACGACTCTCTCAATTTGATTGACTGAAAAAAGGGGCAGTGCGCGATTGTTAAATACAATCATACATTGGTGATTTTTTATTTTTTTTATTTTATTTATAAAAGGCTCTATTATTCGCAGGCCCGTAAACATTAATATAACATTTATTTTAAAATCAGTTTATATTATATTCATAAATTTCGTGTAAGCTTGCATTGCCACTGGCAAATCAGTTTATTATATACACATAATATATTTTTTATCAGGTAACACGAATTGTTACAGCTATGTATTCAATTTAAATTTATGTTGTTGCTTTTTTAGTTGGAACCGTTTGTTACGCTTAAGTTTTTTTCTTCTTACAAATAACAATTGTGATAAATATCATATCAGGGTCTTGCATGCTAGCATAAAAAAATTTCGCTGAAATTTTCTACATTTTTGAAAGTTAGAAATTTCGGTATTTGTTTATATTAGATTGGTGGAATAACTGTTTCCACTGGTTTTATTTTTGATGACTTTTGCATTATGCTAAAGTTATTTATTGAAAATATTATTATTTTTTGAATTAAATGTTTTAAATTTTTAAAAATTTAGATTTACTATCAAAACTTTTGAAAAATTTTCCAGACTGGGGATATCTTTTTATTGATATAATAAACTAAAAGTAATTTATTAAAAATATGATTGTTTAATTAAGCAATTAATTTTATGAATTTTTCAAAATCTGGGGTTGTTTTTTTTAATAACTTGTTGAAAAATTGC
This sequence comes from Eurosta solidaginis, assembly GCA_029619165.1. Taxonomy (NCBI): domain Eukaryota; kingdom Metazoa; phylum Arthropoda; class Insecta; order Diptera; family Tephritidae; genus Eurosta; species Eurosta solidaginis. The sequence goes on along the minus strand of JARSSU010039639.1, from coordinate 13,216 downwards.
CAGACCATAATAATTTTTGAATTAACTATCAATTATTATTATAATAATGTTTGTCAAAACCTGATTATTTCATTTTACAAACGATTTCGTTGAATTTTGTCACATACGTACATATATGATTTTTTTTAAATTTCGGTATTATAAAAAAATGGTGAATCATTTTATTCGCAAAAAATATTTTGAAATTTTTTTATTGATTTTGGTTTTTTCTGCAATTAAAGTTTTTAAATTCGCATTTTTTCTTTCTAACACTTGTAATGTAAATGCCAAACTTAGGTAATCTTAATTTTATCTTCTTTTGGAACAAAAAAACAAAAAATATGTAACTAAAAATTTGAATCTTTTTTAATTGAAAATTTTAAATTTTTTATAAATTTTTTAAAACGTAATTTCTTTTCAATTCACAATAAATTTTATGATCCACATTAGTTTGGATTGTATTTTAAGCTCACAATAGATTTGAAGTGTCAAATTGGTTACCAAAAATTTGAAATAAAAAGTAAATAACTGCGATGGACCCAATTTTATTGTTTTGTTTGAGCTCCAGTAATAGCGCAGGCTAGGAAAAGGTAGTCCGAAGGCGGTTAAGAGAGTGTAGTAACCCTTGGACTTATCGAACAAAGCGTAAGCATATCATTTATGTATTATTTCTTTGTAAAAAAAAAGTTATTGCAGTTTTTTGAAGAGATTTCGCAACTTAACAAGCTTTTAGTTACTTTCTGTCGGATTTAAATTTGAAGCAAGCCGGTACCATAGCGGGTGCCTCGCATGAATTCCGCAATATTTCCTTTTGGTTTGGAAAATTATTATATTTTTTGTTCATCTATTTCATATATGTAATACTCCTATATTTTTACAAAAAAGCTAGGAACATTCCTAAACATCAGAGTGTCGATATGTTGTTGTTTTAACGTTTTGTTTTTGTATTCAATAATCGAATGTACCTAAATTTCAATTTTTTCTTATCACACTTATGCTGCTACAATCACAAAAATTTTATAGGCTGTCTTGTTTTGATTTCGAATTCCAAAACACATTGCGAGCATTTTCTATTAGCAATATAGGAGTATTACATATATGATTTATTTTAACAATTTTCTTACATTTTCAATGAAATTTGTGTGTATACGATCGCCAGTTTGTGTTCGAATGAAAGTGGTACGTAACGTGTACGTTCAGTCACTCGTCACGTATGTTGCGATCCCAAATTACGTCGAAGTAGTACGTTCACGTATGTCATAATCCGAAAATCATGTTTTTACGTGACGAGTTATACGGTTACGGATGTTACGATTTGGTCCCTGTATACATTTTTCTTCTTTTCAACTTTATGTAATAGGTAGTATAACAGGTCAAAGGTTGATTTTCGAAAATATTAAAAATCATATATCGTTACTTTAATCCACAAAGGCCCTGACAAACAGATTTCTAGAAACCACGTTTTTAGCAAAAAAAAATTCGAAAGTGTAAGTACCAAAAGCAAGGGAGTTACGCCACTTTTGAAAAGAAATTTCTGAATGTAGGGAATGTGAAAAAAATTTGTCCTGTAAAATTTTAAATTTGCTGGTTAGGACCTTGAAAATTAAGCTAACGATATACAAACAAAAATATACGTGAACCATTCAAAATAGTGAAGATGGCAGATCACGCCCCCAATATTACATTTTTCCCTTTAAGTAAATAATAAAAATATTTATATAACGTAGAGTGCAGTTTTGAACTTCGAAAAACGGAGAAGTTACTTTTTGCTTATGGCCTTAATATAAAATCAAAAAATATGAATTGGTCCAAAGATAAACTTTAATTTTACCGCATAGTGTTCGAAATTAATCAATAACTATATAATAAATTTTAATTTGCCGCGATGTAAAGAGGTTTTACGCTACTATAAACGCAGCTATTGTGCGACTTTCTTAATTCATTTATTCTCCTTTAAACATTTTAATTGCTAGTACATTTATTTTATTTTTACGTTGTATCTTTTGTTGTATTTGCATTTCCATTTCGAATAAAGGCGCTGATATTAATTTCAACTATGAAACGTCTAAATCTTTGCATAGAAATGGACGGGTTAACCTACATTTTTCGAATAGCTACGTAAACATTTAAATAATTTCGCTTATTATTATTTTAATATTTATAATTTATCGCTTAAAACTAATGTCACATAGTGAGAGAGCAAATCTTCTATTTAATGTGTATTTGTTTTATAGTTACAAAGAAGAGGTAGAGTTTTTTAAATTAAGTAGTTTTACTTAAAAAAATAAATAATAAACATATATGCGTAGTAACAAATAGCAATAAATTAATTAACATCTAATATTTGTATAACAATAATTTATTTTGAAGAATTCGATGATTATTTGTTAGACTTTTGGAATTAAATCATCTATAAATTATTTGAAGCTGTATATCGGCACCCTTGTGGAATATAACTTCATCTCGGCTGCCAGTTCGAAAACGCCCTAACTCAGTAAACTCATCATTGCAGGGCCTTTCAGGCGGAGGTGGCTGCTATAAACTGAGGCCGTTGACCACCCGAGAAATGCTGTTCACGGCTATAACCAAATTTGTATTTACTCTGCACTAAAAGCGCTTGGATCGGTCACATGTAAGTCCAAGGACAGTAGAGAAGTGCCGCAAATCTCTTAACGAGATCGCTGAGCAAACTTCCCTCAGTCTGGTATGGGTGCCTGGACACTCGGAAATACCGGGCAATGATATGGCTGACGAAACTTGCAAGAGGGGGCACATCCGTTCCGCTTTCGTCGTCCTGGAAGGGATTGAGCATGCCGCTCGCAACCTGTAAGCTCACTGTGAAAGGGATTTTCCTTAGGGAAGCGGGTGTGAGATGGAGCAATCTCGAATCCTGCTACCATACTAAGCTCGTGTGGCCGGAATGGGTCGCGAGACGTACTAGAAGTCTCCTTCTTCTTGGAAGGGGGGACATATCTCTGGTGGTTGCACAACGGCTGGGTGGTCCCTTTAATGATTATTGCAGGAGCTGTAAAGACGAAGAGGATATAGAAACAGTCAAGCATTTTCTGTGCGATTGTCCTGCGCTTTGGCGCAAGAGGAAGAAATCTCTGGGATCCCCCTTCTTTGACGATATTTGTGATCTGGCTAAGTTGGAACCTAAGAACTTCCTGACATTTGCTGAATCGACCTGTTGGTTTGAGTAGGGGAGAGATCCACGTGATATCACAATGGGACCTTTTTACTAACCTAACTTAACTCAGCAGACTACTGAAAAACGTTCTTTATCAAATTTTGTTCGAAAAATTCCCCAAAACTGCACTATCTCAGCAATAAATTCATACAGGTTCATAAGGCCCTCGCAAAAGATAGTTTTCTTTAAACCAACTCTGAAATAGATTGTTTTCGAAACGGCATTCGAGATAGCGTGATATAGCACTCTTACATCTTTTCTTTTCTTCTACTTGAAAATATGATTTTGTGTTAAGCACACCAGCAATTTATGTATATAGTATTGGGGCGAATGGATGATTGACCACATTAAGCAATTGACAAAAAGCCTGTTCACGTTCGAAAGAAACAATTAGCACCCCTTGTTTGTGTGTGAGTACGTGACGATCTACACCTTTTTTACTGTATTTGAGAAACGGTTAAACGTTTTTAAGAAAAAGAACATAGGGCAATTCGCTTTGTCTTGCAGGGTGCACAGATTTTCATCTCACGTGAGGCTTGTTATGACTCCTCTTTTATAGAAAGCTCACATAAAGTGAAATTTTTGAGCTAGAGGGTGAAGTTGTTTTATTAAATTATTTCCGAAAAATTCGGTCTCAGAAAATTTTTGTATAATGTACAATGTAAGCTCACAGAGAACAAAAAAGAAATTCGCGCCTTAAAGTATGCAACATTTTCTTACGCTTAATTTAATTCACAATTTCGGTGGATACGCACATAGCTGTTATGTTAGCTTAGTGCATATTTAATAAAGCCTCCAACAGCACAGCATCACTATGGCCCAACCCTGTTGAAACTGCAAATTTTATAGAGCATTATATTACTGGGAAAGATAACTGAACGGGATGCAGCACTGTTAATACAACAACAACAACGAGGATGATTATAAAATATGTTGTATATTTCCAGGCGAAATTCTTTTTCATTCTCTCTGTGACCTCCGAATACTCTTTTGCAATTTCGCTTTATTCTGTCATGCAAATTTAAAACTGCCAAAGCAATGAAAGAAACATTTTCAGATCTCCCAGCCATAGTTGGAATCAATGGGCCCAACACAATTGTTCCTAAATGAAGTCAGTCGAATAAATTTCAATATGCCTTGAAAACTCAAACTAGCTTGCAAAAGGGCTCTGAATATTGTTAGAAAAGACCCCTTTCCCGAATTGTTTTCAAAGACATGTTACGAAATTGGTTCAGATGACTTTGACTCAAACTTCGTTTGATACGAAACTAATGGATATATACAACTTCAGAGTGTAATTTCCACGAAAAGTTACCCTTTTCTGAGTGTGACGGGTGGAACTTCGAAATAAGTCACCCAAGATGATACCATATGTGTTAATAAGAAACTAAGATCCGCTTTGTACCTTAATGTATCCTGTATATTTTAAAAAGAAAAAATAAATAAAAAACCTCATTTTTGCTTGTGACGTGTGGGACAGGTTGCGTTGGAACCAGATAATTTGTGAATACATTTCAGCTAACTTCTTCGCTGTAAATATTTATTTTGTCTTTGCTAAGACAAGAGGACGTAATGAAATGGGACTCCTAGAGGATTGGTATATCTGCTGCAGATTTTTCAGCATTAAAAGACAATTCGAAGAAAAGAAGGAAGCCGTTTGAAGATAGGGTCTGGATCAACCATTTGCTGATAAGGAACAATTTCGAGCTAGCAAACCTATTGCGGCATTCTACTTAGCAGATAAAATATTTAAAATATTGAAATATTCGAGTTGATTGAAGTACTTGAAAAATTTATAAAACTAAGGACTTGTCGAATCTTAACGGAAAGGAAATTAACACGGAATGTATAACTTTCACATGCCGACAAAATTACCAGACCCAGAAATAAGCTTATACTTTTCGAAAAGTCTTGGGTTCGGTAAATCTGAATAGCCAATAAAATGTTTCATTTGTCTTCTTGTTTTTCGAGATATTCTTACTAGAAGGTACGAAAATAACGTTTTTTCGGCTGCTTCAATACGTAATTTTGACATTAAAATCTAAATTTCCTCACAAACGTTTTTTTAATTTCTCCGATGTTTACTTGTGTTATATTGATATATACATGAACGTGCTCTCGTCCTTGCTCATTGCTAACATAAAGCAATATGTATAGCACAATTTCAGGCAGACTTTCTTATATAGAGTTTGAAGTTGTGTAGCAGATGGATCGATATAGTTCCTTTTCTCTTAAATGTTTTGTTTAATCGTTTATTATAATTTTAGTTAGAACATCCAGCTACATGCACCTACATGCAGTTTAGTGACCAAAGTGCCTAAAAGTATACTTCAAATTTGTTAACAATTATTTTTGGTTTTTATCGGCCTATTGATAAATGATTCAAGATTCGACAATAATTTTTTTTCTAATGATAACACTGGTTTACAACCAAAATCATATATATCTCAAGAAGGAATTGAGCAATTCCAAAACGGTTTTGAAGCTTTTAAAAGGTAATAAAATCTATATATATAAAACGAAGTGTACATTTTGATTGTCACTCCATAACTCGTGAACGGATAGAAAGATTGCCATGCAATTTTTAGGAAATATACAGGAAGGAGAGATGATGGTTAGTTGATTTTGAAATCCCAAATCGGTTTAGCCATTCTTGAGTTATGATTTTTTTTTACAAAAAATTCAAAATTTGAAAATTTGGTATATAAATTTGCCTATATTAGTATTTACGATCCTTTTTTCCGGGAAGTTAACCAGAGACGGACTGGGACTGGGATTAGAACTAGGACCGGGACTGAGACTCGGAGTAGGACTGGGACTGGGACTGGAACAAAATACAAATACCCTCTGGGACAGGCAATAAGGGATGAAGAAGAATGAGAAGGTGAGAGAAGAGAAAAGTAGAAGTATACTGAGAAAGAAATAGAATGAGACGAATATGGAGATAGATGAAGCGAAAAAGACGGAAGGAGGAGTGAATAAAAGGATGAGGAAAAAGTGAAGAAGGGTGGGGGAGGGCAGAGTTAGACGGAAAAAGCTTATTAAAAAATGCAGATAGGCCAAATTTAGGGCAGAACAACGTCTGCCAGGTCTGCTAGTTTTCTATAAACATACAACACTTTTTGCTAGGCCCTGCAGATTCAAAGATTTGTTCGTTATCTTTTACCAGTAGGGTACTTAAGTATTAAATGGATATATTTACTTGAATGCTTATAACTTTCGTATTAGTCCATCGACTTTGTTGAATGGAAGCTTATTTTTTTGTAATAAAACAGATATTAGAGAGAAAAAAACAAATCTGCAAAAAAAAAGTTTTCGAGATCCTTCCTCGCAAAGTACAATTTTTTTTATATTTTTACAAAAAAAATTGAAAAAAACCGTAATGATTGTTCGTTATCTTTGAATCTGCAGGGCCTAGCAAAAAGTGTTGTATGCACAGTTTATTTCAAATTTTATTACCTTTTAAAATCTTCAAACCCGTTTTGGAATTCCTCAATTCGTTCTTGAGATAGATATGATTAAGTGGACCCAATGGAAAAACGGTTATTCGTAAATATCTCAAAAACGTTACCATAGAATTAAAAATAATCTTGATTTTCGAAATCAGGGGGTGATTTTCCATAGGAATTTCATAATGGCGTCTCTGGTGCAGAAAAAAAATTGGACTTTGTGATCAAGTGTAATTATTATTTTTCTAAATTTGAAAAATTGTATTTTGTTTTTGGAATAGTAAGCATTATCAGTGATTTGCAACAGATGGCGCAACACTGAATAAATATAGTTGGTAAGAAGGAATAGAAGTAGCGATTTGTCAGTCAAACAAACCACCGCTGTATAGCTAAATGGCTAGCGCAGCGTGCCTAAAGCGGACTGATGATGAAGGCTTAGCATCCTTCGAAATGGATCTATCTGCGCAGCTATGGCAGGTTGCCTGAAAAATTTCTACCTACTATTCCAAAAACAATATACAATTTTTCAAATTTAGAAAAATTAAAAAATAACAATAATTATCATTAGAAAAAAATTATTGTTCTGGCCTTGAGCTCGCATCGAACCTTGAATCAAATTTGTTAAGAAACTTTGTGGGAAGAAAATATGGCAAGCCTAAAGAGCCAGTTAACATTCCTTAACCCTAATGCCAGAGTCGTAACCATATTTTTACTTATCCATATCAAATTGGCATGAGTTGTATGTGCCTTAACCAAAAAATTGTGAAAATATCATAAAAATGAAGAAACGCCAAAAATTACAAACATATACCACAAAAAATAAGTCTCTTAGTCAAAACGTATCCAAAACAATAAATAAAATCTACAAGAAGTTAGTAAATTCTCCAACTCAAATATTTTTAGGTTATGGACATGGCGAAAAACCAAAAACCAATTGGTTGGCTATGGTATGGTTATGGCGTTAGCATTATGGTATGGCACCATTAATCGATTACATTGATTTCCATAAGGTTGGTTCGATCAGCTGTTTTATCTGGTTATGGATAAGTCACCATTAATAGGCCCTTAATATAGTTACAAGAAGGATACCTGAAATCGAAACGGACCTTCAAAAAATAAAACTACATTTTCAAGGCAAATAATTTCACTTTCAAAGCTTATATGACGTTTTGTAATAAAAGGAAATTTTCGTGAAGAAAAAGTGTAGTGAATATAGCAGAAATCGTGTTTTTAGCATTTTCAGGTACAAATATCTTGAAAACTAGAACCAATTTAAAAATTCTGAGACTGGATTAATTCCGTATACCGATGACTTTTGCAAAAGTATTGGCTCGTTACTGGGTTTTAAATTTGTCGGCCTATGTTATCAGCACAATTCTTTATAATTTTTGTCAAGGGAGATTTTCTTATTCTCATATAAAAAAGTATGAAGATAAGAAAAGTTATCCCGAAAAAATTATTAAGAATTGGGCTGTATAATTTATAAATACAATATCGCATAATATACATACATACATACTAAATACTTATGAATAAGTTAATGCTAAAATAAATAAGTATTCGTAATTAAAAATATCACTTTTCTCTTCGCTTTTCTATCAATAATAAATAATTTTAATAAATTAACCTAATTCACATATATTGATGCAATTTTTTTCTGACTATAAACAAATTGCTGCTTGCTATTGTAACCAGCACTGCTGTAATTAATATAACATAGCACGTAGACATAATGAATACTAAACGCACATACAAACATTCGTACTTACATATCTACTCTATACCAAATGTATTCGTTTCCTCTACTGCCAACAGCAATTTCTCAAACAATAGCTCTGGTGTAGGATAAGGCGGTAAATCTAAGCGATTAAAGCAGGTGTGTGCACGTGGCAATGCATTCGGTTTGCCCCATTTTTCAATACAAAAACGACGTGGTCCCGTTGAGCCGCGTAATGACGAAAAACCTTCATATGGTATACTCGAAGTGCCCGTAACAAATTGTAACATGCGTAAACGTTGCTCATTTGTAAATTTTTCGATGACGTGCCAAAACCATATGATCACTTGATGATTATCATGATAACCCGAACGATATTCGGTATTTAAACGCCAATCATTAATATCAATTTCCGCTGTACCCGCAATAACCAATTCCAATTCGCGTGCATCAAAAACGGAGACGAGACGCGCATCGACCACTTCATAAAAGCCACGCACCAACGATTCGGTTTGCTCTTGTACACCACGCTCCAAACGCCATTTAATCATACGTTCCAAATATTCTTTTTTATTTTTCTCATTAACAACTAAATTCTTACCACCTGGTTTCAATTCACGCTCCACCACACGTCCCAATAACTCTTCGGTAACACAAAATGTTAAACCCAAATCAATACCGTTGCCAATGTCATTGTCTCGTATCCATTGTAACGATTGATGAAATTCATTGTCGAGCGATTCCAGATCACTTAATGCAACGGGTAAACGCAGCAACGCCTTATAAAAGGGGCGCGTAAAAAAGGCATCCAATAAATATTGATGTACGAGTGCCAAGCCCAAAACACGCCCGCCAAACCGAAACCAATCATGACAATTGTCCACAAACGCTGATAATGGTGAAACTTGTACGGTGTAAGTGTCATTTGCTGAATATTCGAATAGGCCATAGTAAGGGTTGAAGAGTTCGCGCGAGAGCAAAAAGAAGAATTCTCTACAAAAATGAAAGTAAAAATTAATAAAATGAAAGAAGAATTAATAAAAAATTTTAAAACTTTTTATTTCCAGTTTTTCAAATGATTTCTTTTTTCTCTAAAATCAATAACAAAAACAATTGTATAAAACCATATGAGCAAGTCTCGCTAATGAAATACAGACAATTTCGACTACTCTAAAATTTACAAAATTTTGAAATCTTGAAACACTTTAAGACCGGAGTCTTTTATAGTATACTTATCAAAAAAAAGATTTTTTAAAGGTTGTCCGTCCGGACGTATCGTTTGTTTTGATTTTTCCCTAAATATTCAATAAAAAAAGTTTTTTTCTCATTTCGTAAGTTTCGGCTTAAAAATGGATTTAATTTTGAAACAGAAAACAATAGTTTTTAAAATGTGTGGTTTTTTCAATAAAAGGTAAGTAATTACAAACAAGTATGGAAGGCTAAGTTCGGGTGTAACCGAACATTACATACTCAGCTGAGAGCTTTGAAGACAAAATAAGGGAAAATCACCATGTAGGAAAATGAACCTAAGGTAACTCTGGAATGTGTTTGTATGACATGGGTATCAAATGGAAGGTATTAAAGAGTGTTTTAGAAGGGAGTAGGCCATAGTTCTATAGGTGGACACTTTTTCGAGATATCGCCATAAAGGTGGACCAGGGGTGACTCTAGAATGTGTTTGTACGATATGGGTATCAAATTAAAAGTATTAATGAGGGTTTTAAAAGGAATATATGTGAAGGCGATTTCGAGATATCGACCAAAATCTGGACCAGAGTGACCGAGAACATCAAATTGCTGCGAAATTATCCCGAGCACAATTCCGAAACGATGGCCGCCGTGGGTGGTGGGACCGAATGTCCTGGGTTCAAGTTCAAAGCAACATTCTAAGCAGGGTCGCCCCTCGGCAGTTACTTGGCAAACAATACGAGTGTACTTTTTGCCATGAAGAGGTTCTCAGTGAAAATTAATCTGCCTTGCAGAAGCCGGTCCCGTCCCGCCAATTTGTAGGAAAAATTTAAAACATGCACGATTTATTTATTTTTTATAATCCTCAACGGTCGAAAAATAATCCCAAAATAGTTACGAAATATTGCCAAAGTGATATCGAATGACCGCGAAAAAGGCTTGTAAAGATACTGAAAACTTTTCTGATACAATCCCTTGAACAGTCACAAACATATTCCGAAAATTATCTTGAAGTTATATAAATATAATAAAGCTCATAATTATATGGCATTATTAATTCGAAAATGATAGTTCCAGAGTAAACAACAACAAAATAACTACGAAATAGTCCCGAATTGATCTGAAGATACGAGATAGTCCACACAAATCTCGAAGTTATCCCGACATAGTTTCGAAATAATAATACGGAAACTGTAGTCCCAAAACAAACAACGAAACAGCTTCAAAATTATTTCGAAATAATCTGGAGATACTCCAATAATAATCTCTAACTATCACCGAATAAATTTTAAAATTACCATAAAATTTTCCCGAAATATACCCAAAATTGTTCCATAAAATAAATCAGAAATGATCCGGAAATATTGTTGATATAATCACTAAAACAATTTTGAAATTCTCCTGAAAGTGAGCCGAAACTATCCATAAACTCGAGGCACTTCCCACTTTTAAAAAATTGTTAGACATCTTATCAATATGATACCTATATCTTAAACTAACTAAAAAGGAGCTTCTCCCAGACAGTGTGTGTCCCCGTCCAGACAGATTTTTGAAATTGAATAAAGAATTAAATAATTAAAAAACGTAAATTAAACCATTGGTCGTTTTCAAATAAAAACAACCCACACGTAATACTACTTCATACCTTGATGGCCACCATAATCTAAGCCCTCTTCAGTATCCCACAGCACAGCGAGACGTCCACGTTGTAAATCTTTTTTGTTGGCAGACATTATACGTCGGAAAGCGTCTTCTAGTAAATGTGTGCGCCTTATTTGCAATCTAAAGAGAAATTAATATTTTATTATGGCAAGTGGAAAAATATATATATTTAGCGATTCACAAGGTCTACCATTCGGAGTTATGTTTTAAACAAATTTCATATTGGCTATCTAAAAACGACTTAAAACTCAAGACTTTACAACGAATACGACAATCCTGTGAAATACCGAATCAATTTTAAATAATTCTTACTTTAATTTGTGTGGACCCTGTCCATAACCCTTTGATTCCAATTTGCGATAGAATCCACGTAATTTCGCTTCGAAATCACGCCGGAATGGCGGCGGTGCACGTTGTAGCATGCGCGAGTTTAGTACTGGTGAACCCTGAGGACTGCGTTCTTCAATAGGAACATAGCTCATAATCTCCTGTTCGAAAAGGCTGTAAAGAAATTAAGAACAAATTGTAATTAATTTATATACATAGTTGAATTAAAAAACTTATTCAATAACAAAAATAGCAGACGTGTTCGTGAATTTTTATCGAACAGAATTTTATGTGGAAGTTCCGTATATTAGAGTGTGTTGAACTTTTAATTTCTGAAACGCTGTACAAAAAGTTTTAACTATGGTGTGATGGTAGCGTACTTCGCTCACTACACCGAAGGTCTTGGGCCCACCTCCCGGAAAAAGTAACATCAAACATTTTTTCAATTAGAAGAAAGTAAAAAAAAGCAGGGAAAGAAAAGCAGGGTTGCCCTCGGCAGTGACTTGGCAAACACTCGGAATGTATTTCTGCCATGAAAAGCTTCTCAGTGAAAATTCATATGCCTTACCGTTTGGAATCGGCATAAAACATGTAGATCTCGTTCCGCCAGAAGAGAAGCTCGGCTTAGATCTCTTCGAAGGTAAATCGCGCCATTTATTTATTTTATTTCTATTTACCGCGAAAATAATCCCGAAATGATCAAATTCCCAAAATAGTCTTGGATTTAATCCAATAAGATCCCGAAACGATCTGGAAACTATACCCAAATAGTACTGGAATTATTGAATTGATCCCGAAAATAGTTCTGAAAACAGTCTCTGACTGGTTCCGATCCTGGAACAATCTTGAAATTATAAAAAAAACTGATTCCCGTAAAATTTCAGGTCCGCCACCATTGTCTTACTAGTCCCATATAGAACACGCTGTACAAACAGTTTTAGCCACATTTATTGCTATTGATTCAAAAGTTATTCAAGGTCAAAATTTACTTCATCGAAAAATTAAGTTTATATAAAAAAATTGTAAAAAATTAAGTTATTACTAAGCTATTTTGTTGAGTGTTCAATACTCATCAATATGGCAAAGGATATTCTTCTTGGACTCCAAGACTTGGAGTAATCCGCCTTATGGCAAAGTATTGTGACGAATATTAGCATCACTAAGTTGTTAGTAAATAATAACACAACAACAAAAACACTCGTATGGTATGTACATGTACACATAAAAGCTAGCAACACTTATGTAGAAGGCGACGAAGAGCTATCTCACACACACAGATGTGGTCTTCAGCCGAAGTAGTACTCATATAACTAATTACCAAGCAGGACATACAAAAGTTCTAGAAGGTGAAACGTCTAGACCTTTGGAGAAATATGCGAACGAAGTAACGGACAGTATAAAAGCAGCGCAAGCTGAAAAATCAGGAATCAGTTTGATTTAAACACGCTATCAGTTGCGAAGTGAAGTATAATTGTGAAGTATAATTGTACTACTCCCAAAGTAGTCCAATAAAGACCATTTTGCAATACAGAATATTGGATTGACTTATTCAACAGATTAGCGATTCGAACGTTATCAGAAGGTTTCAGACAAGCGGATTTCCCTAAAATCGTTACCGTATATTAATTGACGAAAATGTTGATGTAGAAAACGTTGAGTTACGAAAAACCATTCACGAGTTATTAATTTTTTAAAATAACATGA
>JARSSU010039638.1:0-51580 GCA_029619165.1 Eurosta solidaginis | reverse complement strand
GCACCATGAGGCAAACATTTTTCCAGAAAGAAAACACCCTTAGATTCACCTTATTAGTTCACATTAATGATTTACGAAAAAAAAACAGAAATATTGGAAAATAAAAACACATTACGGTTTACTATTTTTTCTCATAAAAAGTAAAATTTGGAATACAAATCGAAAGTTTTTTATTCCAATTTTTTACAATTTTTGAAAATTTATTTTTTAACAAGAATAGAAGAAAGAAAAAAATTTAGACAATAGCTCATTGTAAAGATCCATTCCGGGAATTGCTAAACTCTTTCAGTTCTAACCTTCAGCTTTCACAGCGATTGTCTGTTTGCTTCGTAATTTCTATTTTAGTCTTTTTCTTGCCAATTAAATTTGAAATGTTGCGAACATCTGTCGAAGAAACGACGTGTTATTGGGTTTATTTAAATATATTTTAATAGCAACGATGACATAGTATCATGTTTATTAACCCTTTTCCCCATGCTCTGGGTTTTGTTAAGAGCTTTTTTGTTGTTTCATCGACCTTTGAAACACAAATCAGCAAGCCTATTAAGACACAAAAGAATTGAAATGTTTATAGTTATTTTTAAAATTATGAATGCTTAAAAAAGAACTTAATTCAGAGATTATTAGCAATGATTTAAAATTTTTTATTTAATGCTGCATAAAAGCAAATACAAACCATTTCCAATATACAACAGTTGAACATACAACAAGTAAAGGTGTCTAGTTCGGTTGTAACCGAACATTATATAATCAGCGTGAACTTTAATTGTACATTTCATTTCAGATAAATTACTTTTCTACAAACACGTGGCACCGCCCGTTTAAAAAAATATCTCCCCATTTCCTCTACAATAAAACTTGATAAGTGAAATATCATTGATTCAAAACTATTTTTGCTAAGTTTATAGCTTATTATTTTCGTCTTCGACCCTTTTATAAATCTTTTATATGAAAGTGGGCGTGGTCTTTAACCGGTCTCGTCCATTTTTTCTGGAAATATTTCCTGCTGTAGAGAAATTTGTGTACCCAATTTTATACGATCCATTAATTTTCTTCCAGTTATGGCTCCCGAAACATAGAAAATTGCCATAAAAGGGGGCGGTATCACGCCCATTTTTTTTAAGTTTTGAAGTTTTTCCTATTTACAGTTATAAATCTACTTGGGAAATGAATACCGTTGATATACAGCTCTTTTTTTTGCAAAGATATAGCTTATTTTATTCGCCCACGACCCTTTAAAAATCTTTTATATAAAAGTGGGCGTGGTCCTTAACGGATTCGTTAATTTTTCTTTAAAGCATTCCTTATAGTAAAGGCAACCTCTCTGCCGAATTTTGTTATATAGGTTTAACGATTTTTGATTTATGATTAATAATATTTGTAAAATATTTATCACAAGTGGGCGGTGCCACGCCTATTTTAAATTTGTTTTTTAAATTTTTATCAAGAGTCTCAATATCAGTACACACGTCAAATTTCAACATTCTAGGTGTATTATTTACTAAATAATCTGGTTTTTTGTGTTTTCCAAAATATTATATATAACAAGTAAGGAAGGCTAAGTTCGGGTGTAACCGAACATTACATACTCAGTTGAGAGCTATGGAGACAAAATAAGGAAAATCACCATGTAGGAAAACGAAACTAGGGTAACCCTGGAATGTGGTTGTATGACATGTGTATCAAATGAAAGGCATTAAAGAGTATTTTATGAGGAAGTGGGCCATAGTTCTATGGATGGACGCCATTTAGGGATATCGCCATAAAGGTGGACCAGGGCTGACTCTAGATTTTGTTTGTACGATATGGGTATCAATGAAAGCTGTAATGAGTATTTTGAAAAGGAGTGATCCTTAGTTCCATAGGTGGACGCCGTTTCGAGATATCGGCATAAAGGTGGACCAGGGGTGTCTCTAGAATGTGTTTGTACGATATGGGAATCAAATGAAAGGTGTTTACTGAGCATTTTAAGAGGGAGTGGGCATTAGGTCTATAGGTGGACGCCTTTCGAGATATCGCCATTAGGGTGGGCCAGGGGTGACTCTAAAATGTGTTTGTACGATATGGGTATCAAATGAAAGGTGGTAATGAGTATTTTAAAAGGGAGTAATCCTCAGTTTCTATAGGTGGACGCCTTTTCGAGATATCGCCATAAAGGTTGACCAAGGGTGACTCTAGAATGTTTGTACGATATGGGTATCAAACGAAAGGTGTTACTGAGCATTTTAAGAGGGAGTGGGCATTAGGTCTATAGGTGGACGCCTTTTCGAGATATCGCCATTAGACTGGGCCAGGGGTGACTCTAGAATGTTTGTACGAAATGGGTATCAAACGAAAGTTGTTACTGAGCATTTTAAGAGGGAGTGGGCATTAGGTCTATAGGTTAACGCCTTTTCGAGATATCGCCATTAGGGTGGGCCAGGGTGACTCTAGAATGTTTGTACGATATGGGTATCAAAGGAAAGGTGTTACTGAGCATTTTAAGAGGGAGTGGACATTAGGTCTATAGGTGGACGCCTTTTCGAGATATCGCCATTAGGGTGGGCCAGAGGTGACTCTAGAATGTTTTTACGATATGGGTATCAAACGAAAGGTGTTACTGAGCATTTTAAGAGGGAGTGGGCATTAGGTCTATAGGTGCACGCCTTTTCGAGTTATCGCCATTAGGGTGGGCCAGGGTTGACTCTAGAATGTGTTTGTACCATATGGATATCAAATTAAAGGTATTAATGAGGGTTTTAAAAGCGAGTGGCCTTTAGATATATATGTGAAGGCGTTCTCGCGATATCGACCAAATGTGGATCAGGTGATCCAGAAAATCATCTGTCGGGTACTGCTTATTTATTTATATATTCGATAACCCTAACAGTATTCCTGCCAAGATTCCAAGGGCTGTTGATTTCGCCTTCTAGAACTTTTTCATTTTCTTCTACTTAATATGGTAAGTGTCACACCCATTTTACAAAGTTTTTTCCAGAGTTATATTTTGCGTCAATAAACCAATCCAGTTACCATGTTTCATCCCTTTTTTCGTATTTGGTATAGAATTATGGCATTTTTTTAATTTTTCGTAATTTTCGATATCGATAAAGTGGGCGTGGTTATGGTCGGATTTCGGCCATTTTTTATACCAAGATAAAGTGAGTTCAGATAAGTACGTGGGCTAAGTTTAGTAAAGATATATCGGTTTTTGCTCAAGTTATTGTGTTAACGGCCGAGCGGAAGGACAGACGGTGGACTGTGTATAAAAACTGGGCGTGGCTTCCACCGATTTCGCCCATTTTCACAGAGAACAGTTAACGTCATAGAATCTATGCTCCTACCAAATTTCAAAAGGATTGGTAAATTTTTGTTCGACTTATGGCATTAAAAGTATTCTAGACACACTAAATGAAAATGGGCGGAGCCACGCCCATTTTGAAATTTTCTTTTTTTTTGTATTTTGTTGCATCATATCATTACTGGAGTTGAATTTGACTTAATTTACTTATATACAGTAAAGATATTAAATTTTTTGTTAAAATTTGAATTTAAAAAAATTTTTTTTAAAAAGTGGGCGTGTTCTTCATCCAATTTTGCTAATTTTGATTTAGCACATATATAGTAATAGTAGTAACGTTCCTGCCAAATTCATCATGATATCTTCAACGACTGCCAAATTACAGCTTGCAAAACTTTTAAATTACCTTCTTGTAAAAGTGGGCGGTGCCTTGCCCATTGTCCAAAATCTTACTAATTTTCTATTCTGCGTCATAACTTCAACCCATCTACCAAGTTTCATCGCTTTAACCACCTTTGGCAATGAATTATCGCATTTTTTCAGTTTTCGAAATTTTCGATATCGAAAAAGTGGGCGTGGTTATAGTCCGATATCGTTCATTTTAAATAGCGAACTGAGATGAGTGCTCAGGAACCTACATACCAAATTTCATCAAGATACCTCAAAATTTACTCAAGTTATCGTGTTAACGGACGGACGGACGGACGGACATGGCTCAATCAAATTTTTTTTGGATCCTGATTATTTTGATATATGGAAGTCTATATCTATCTCGATTCCTTTATATATGTACAACCAACCGTTATCCAATCAAACTTAATATACTCTGTGAGCTCTGCTCAACTGAGTATAAAAAGGGTCATCAGATTTCTCTCGTTTTCAATACCAATCTATTCTGGGTCCATATAAGCTCGTGTACCAAAGTTGGTGAAGATATCTCAATATTAACTCAAGTTGTCGTGTTTACGGACAGACGGACGGACGAACATCTATATCTATCTCGATTCCTTTATACCTGTACAACCAACCGTTATCCAATCAAAGTTAATATACTCTGTGTGCAAAGCACGCTGAGTATAAAAATGTTTGGGAATACGCCTTCTTTTACTTTGGATTATTTAGTGGCATACTTCCAAGTAAAACACTTGGTGTTACGTCACTGTACTAGAAGAGTTTTTTTACTTGGGACTCTGCCACTTGGTATTATGTCATGTCAACGTAACAAAGCTTGTTGTTCTCAATTTGTCATTTATCAATAAAAAAATATATTTATGTATGTGCACATATTTATTTCGCACGAAATTGTAGATATACATATGTACATACATACTCGTTTAAATGTGAATATGAATATCATCTTTCAAGCAAAATGAAACAAGCACAACATCAAAATATGCAAATTGGAATTTCAGTTCGTAAACATACAGGATATTGTTATATGCATACATACACATACACCTCTATTCGTATATGTAAACACATACATACATATATACAACCTTTTGCAAAGTCGTCAATCCAATGCCCAGAAGCGTTGCTGTGTTTCATCGAAATTCAAAATTTATTGTATTCTTGTCGCAAGTCCTGCTGTCAACCATTCCAACGACATATAAATGTATATCCTTTCTTACATCCATCCAACTATCAAGTCATCCATCCATCAGTGCAAAAATATTCTTCACATCCTTTGCAATCACACAGCAGCAACTTCACAACCTCCCAACTTCGCCACATCGATTCGCAGCAACCGCAGTTAACCCCGTTTCATTTTGTTGCTTTATCTGCTTCTTCTGCACTATACTTGCTTTCTCTTCTTACTCCGCTATGCAATTTCCTATTATTATCGTGCTTCGCCTTTTCATTTTCGTATTTCATCCCCTTCAGCAATATTGTTGCTTAAAAATATGTTTGTTGGTGTTGTTGTAGTTGAAAATCAGCATATCCTCCAGGACCAGCCATTATGCTGTTTGTATGCATGTATGTATGTATATACAAACGTGTATAATAAAGTATATTTACATACATACATATATTGTTGGTATACCTATTTCGTTATCGCACATTTTCACATTCTCGCCCGTTTCATAGCTCTTTCCAACTCGATTTGCTACTTAGCTCTGTTCACTATTTTGTAGGGGGCACTATTAAACTCTGTTGACGGTATGAACCTGACCAATGCGCATGCTTATCGATTTGCTCATTCCATGAAATCCATAAAAGGATATTCTGACTGCTTTTTTTTTCGGTGTCCTTTCGCTCTGCTTCAATCATAGCTAGAATACGCAGGCATTTCATTCACACACAAAGTACTCTAGTGAAATAGAGAAATATGTATTGATTTGCTCTCAATGATAGAAGCAACGAGAGAGGGCGAGAGTATACAGGTAGCATGCAGTAAGGAAGAATGGATGGGGATTCATAATTACTATGGGAACGATGTGATAATGAAACGAAAAAACCAAATTAACAAAATGCCTTTGTGTTTGTATAAATTTTAGTGTGTATGTAGGTGTTTGTGTGTCATTATAAAAACAAAGAGCAAAGCTTTTAAAATATTTTGGTATACCCATACACACACACACACATGTAAATATCTACGAATACCAAGTTTGCCTTATTTTTCTTCCTTGCCAGATTTAATGACGTAATGGGCAGTGAGGTAGTCCGTAGTGCTTTCCATGCCTTATTTTGGCGTGCTCTTCGCTTTTGCCCCCACATCACGTCGCAGCAATTAAGCAACAGTTGTAATTAAATGAAACTGGGTTTCGAGTTCAAGGTAAGCCAACGAACCCGGACAGCGTGCAAATTGTGTGATTGTGTTTGGCTTTGCGGAATTCGGCTAAAACAAAGTTTTTGGTGCAGTGTGGCGTTGAAAGTGAAAGATAATGATGATGTTGATGATAATAATGTGTACATTTTTAAATATAATTGTGTTATGCATAAAACATTTTTTAAAAATCAAGATATATAATTAGATATTGTGATATCAAATAGATATGGGTATCTACACACATTTCGATGGAAAAATCATTTGAAGAGAAACTGTTGGAAAAATTAGCTCAATGCTCGTGGATTTTAAGCGAAAAAGATGCTTCAAAATGAAATTGGTACTAAATAAATTAAACAATATTTATGTTACTCCCGTTCGGGATACCTTTTTTTGATGAATTGATCATAACAAGAATAAAAAGAAGATACAAAACTTTTAAACACTTCCTTTATATAGAATGTGTCCCACACAAACATAATGTTGGTACATTCTGATTTTGAAATTTTAACACCTACATATTGTAAACGGGTTGGTAACGAAATCCTGTTTTTGCAAAACCCGGAAGCAAAATCCTGCTTTTTTTAAACCTAATTTTTAAAAAATCCTGCTTTTTTTAATCCTGATTTTTTAAAATTCTGCTTCTCAGAATCCCGAATTAGAAAATTCTGTGTTTAAATGTAATATGTGTGTACACATTATTTTTTATTTTCTTATTCCACCCATATTAACATACATATGTATGTATGTACACATGTTTATGGACGAATTGTGGAACTAGAAATACCGTTATACATCGTAGACTAAAAGTCATTGTAGGTAAAAGTACCTCACAATTTTATAAACTCGTATCAAATTTACAAAAGGAGCTTATTTATGCGAAAACTCAAATACAAAGATGGGAAAATGGAGAAATAATAAGAAAGAAAAGAAACATAATTAAAAAAAAACAAGTAACTACGAAGAGTTATTAAAAATGGAATGAATTAAGTTAACCAAGTTATTTGAAGAGAATTGCAAAAAATATTGCAATTACTAGATTAAATATTTATATACATACACGCATACATATATAAAAACATTTTACGAATAAAGGGCTAATTAATGTTGACTTATAACCATAAAACCATAGCCAGATAAAACAGCTGATCGAACCTACCTTATGGAAATCAATGTAATCGATTAATGGTGCCATACCATAACACTAACACCATAACCATACCATAGCCAACCAATTGGTTTTTGGTGTTTCGCCATATCCATAACCTAAAAATATTTGAGTTGGTGAATTTATTAACTTTTTGTATATTTTATTTATTGTTTTGGATACGTTTTGACTATTATTTATTTTTTGTGGAATATGTTTGTAATTTTTTTGTGTTTTCTTCATTTTTATGAAATTTTCACGATTTTTAGGTTAAGGCACCATTAATCGATCACATTGGAGATGGATATGGATATTGGTATGGTTACGACTATGGCATTAGGGTTAAGGAAGTTTAATTTGGCCTTAAAGTTTTTTGATTTCTAAAATCGCTGTTTATGAGTTTGAATACTTTTCTCTGCGTATGTCGGTTCATTTCGTTGCTCAGCAAGTTTATCTAAAGGGTAAGTACACTAAAAGCAGAATTTGTCAAGCCGGATTTAGCAAAAGCGGAATTTTGGAAAACCAGGATTTTGGAAAATCAAAATTCTAGAAAACCAGGATTTTACCTATGCAGGATTTTTTAACATTTTGCAGGATTTTGCGAGGTAGAATTTTCTAAAACAGGCAAACGTTACGCTCTCATTGTAAACAGCTTACAAAGCTATACACCAGAGCGCAATTTATATATGTTTTGCACCTCCATTACTGTGAAGTTTCCAATCTAAATGCGTCCCAAATAACTGCTTACCTATGTTCGGTAATTGCGCTCTGCCGCATCTTGGCGGCCAATCGTGAATATTATTGTTACATAAAGCCCTAAACTATTCAAATTTTCAAGTATTGAGCTGACGGGGAAGCTACTCAGAAATGTTTTGCGGCATTCCCGAAATTTTGTGCTGAGATTAGCAAACAAACTATTATAAAGGGAGTAAAATGGATTTCCCAACCTTGAGCCTATTATTAGTTTTATTATTACGCCTCAATACACTACGAACTTCATTTAATGGCTTTTAATATATTCAAGTACCTATTCAGGCTTATGCCATATCACGAAGGGATTAAGAGTTACGCCACCTATATGGGGGAGTTGCTGCCTTAACAGAGCGACGCATTCGCAAATAATATGAACCGGCCTTACATCTTCCAACTCACAAAAGGAACAGATTTATGTCTCGGATAGATTTAGCTTTGGCGGCTGCCGTGGTGT
Source organism: Eurosta solidaginis (assembly GCA_029619165.1). Classification (NCBI taxonomy): domain Eukaryota; kingdom Metazoa; phylum Arthropoda; class Insecta; order Diptera; family Tephritidae; genus Eurosta; species Eurosta solidaginis. The sequence goes on along the minus strand of JARSSU010039638.1, from coordinate 43,179 downwards.
GGTGGTAGCGTGCTCCGCTTACCACATTGAACGTCCTAGGAAAACGGGAAAACTAACATCAAAAATTTAGAAAAAAATTTTTTCATTTACAAATTTCTAACCGGGTTTGCGCTCTGCAGTAAAAAGATTCTCAGTGAAAATGCATCTGCCTAAAACATGTAGTTCGCGCCCCTCGAAATTGTAGAGAAAATTGAAAAGAGCACGACGCAAATTGGAAGAGAGGCTTGTCCTAAACCTCCTTGGAGTTTTTTAAATGTGATATTATAGACCAAAGTCTCCCATAGTAACCCAGTGAAAGTACGTAGGACTTCTCTGCTCAGATTAATGAGTTTAGCTGATATTCTCGTTGCTGGGAGTATAACCCATTTGGTCTGTCTTTGCCCCGGGCATTCAATCCCGTGTTGTTCGGTTGTTTCACAGGTACACATGGTTTCCCTAGAGAAGTTCTCTGAACCATATAATGCTGCGCAGCACCGTGCTTCGGCAGGTAGTCTACATGTTAATTACCTTCATGTCCCTTATGCCCGGTAACCCATCCGTAAAAAACATTGTTTTTGGCTCCTTGATCATTAAAACTGGATAAGAAGTAATTGTGTGAGACATCAAGACACGTAAGGCTGCATAGCCGTCTATCATATAATGAGGATACTTCTCGAGGATAAGTCCCTTCACAGACATTATATATAGCAAACTTCTACTGAACAGATTTCTGCCTGCAAAATAGTGGGGAAGCATCCCATTGGTATCGATTTCCCGAAGTTCGGCCCCATAGATGCCAGCTCCCATTTTTCGAAATCGGGGGAAGTTGGGATGGCCCTAGAAGTGTTCGATAGAAAACTTCATCGGAAGACTTATGATTCTCGCCGTGATGCTAACGCCGTGCATGGAAGAGGTATTATGATGACCTTTACGCAGATAAGAACCCAGTGCAACTACATGCAAAACTACATTTCTCTCCACACGTTGAGCAAGCAGGCAAAATAGGAACAATTTTACACAAGTAAGGAAGGCTAAGTTCGGGTGTAACCGACCATTATATACTCAGCTGAGAGCTTTAGAGACAAAATAAAGGAAAAACACCATGTAGGAATATGAACCTAGGGTAACCCTGGACTGTATTAGTATGACATGGGTATCAAATGGAAGGTATTAAAGAGTATTTTAAAAGGGAGTGGGCCTTAGTTCTATAGGTAGACGCCTTTCGAGATATCGCCATAAAGGTGGACCAGGGGTGACTCCATAATGTGTTTGTACGATATGGGTATCAAATTAAAGGTATTAATGAGGATTTGAAGAGGGGGTGTATATGTGAAGGTGTTTTCGAGATATCGACCAAAACGAGGACCAGGTTGACCCAGAAAATCATCTGTCGGGTACCCCTAATTTATTTATATACATATATAATCCCACGAACACTATTTCTGCCATGATTCCATGGGCTTTTGATTTCGCCCTACAGAACTTTTTCATTTTCTTTTACTTAATATGGTAGGTGTCACACCTATTTTACAAAGAGTTTTCTTAAGTTGAATTTTGCCTCAAAAAACCAACTGAATCACCATGTTTCATCCCTTTTTTCGTTTTGGTATAAAATTATGGAACTTTTTTCTTTTTTTGAAATTTTCGATATCAAAAAAGTGGGCGTGGTCATAGTCGGATTTCGCCCATTTTTAATACCGAGATAAAGTGAGTTCAGATAAGTACGTTAACTAAGCTTAGTAAAGATATATCGATTTTTGGTCAAGTTATCGTGTTAACGGCCGAGCGGAAAGACAGACGATCGTCTGTGTATAAAAACTGGGCGTGGCTTCAACCGATTTCGCCCTTTTTCACGAAAAGCAGTTACCGTCATAGGAGCTATACCCTTGCCAAATTTCACAAGGATTAGTTAATTTTTGCTCGACTTATGGCATTAAAAGTATTCTAGGCAAATTAAATGAAAAAGGGCGAAGCCACGCCCGCTTTGAAATTTTCTTTTAATTTTGTATTTTGTTGCAGCATATCATTACTAGAGTTGATTGTTGGCATAATTTACTTATATACTGTAAAGGTTTTAAATTTTTTGTTAAAATTTGACTTAAAAAAAAACAATTTTTAAAGTGGGCGTGTTCGATATCCGATTTTACTAATTTTTATTTAGCACACATATGAGTGGCTCAGTGCCATTCTTGCCTAACCCTCGAAATTTCATATTTGGAGTTATTATGCTATACTACTTAGAAATACTCCAAACTATCCGTGCCAAAGTTGCACATCCCTAATTTTTGAACGAGACAAGGCTGACATCTATGGGTAGTTTTGGCAATCTCAATATGTCAAAAGTTATTTAGGCCATTTCTGCCTAACCACCAAACATGGCGGCCGCGAGCGACATGCTGTTTTCGTTATCCGACTTTTCAGGTGACGATAGTGATAAAGACAAAAACTACTTACCTTCAGATGAGGTCTCAGGTATGTCCCCACCTCTCTATAAATAAATATTATTATTCTCATTCTTTAAATGTTGTTTTTTTCGCATAATAAACATTGTGAGGGTTACTTTGTGTGATATTATTATTTTAAGGCGTACAATTTTTAGGTCAAAGCCGATCGGGAGAGAATGACGAGCAGAGAGTTAGGCAGCCTCACAAACATAAAAAATATATTAGAAAACTAAAGCGTGCACGTGGCGAAGAATATCTATCTACAAAAGGACGACTCATTCCACAAAAATGGTGTGACTTATTAGAATGCGGATGTGTACTTCACTGTTCGCAACAGATTTCTGAAGACCGAAGAAGAGATATTTTTAAGGGATTTTACAGTATGGATGGGCCCATGAAACACTCTTTCCTTGCCGGTCAAATTGAGGTTACAGATATTTAAAGAAAATATACCAAAAATGAAAACAATCGTAGGGTTCAAACAAGAATCTACAGGCTTCGAGATGAACAAGGGGAAGACAAAATTGTTTGCAAAAAATTCTTTAAAGGGACACTGGCTGTATGCGATGGAACCATTACAAATGCATTGAAGAGAAAGCAGCAATCTGGTACGCCGAGAGGTGACTTAAGAGGAAAACATACTCCACATAATAAAACTAGCTTGGCAGATGAACAAAGGGTTTGCGATTTTATACAACAATTTCCATCGTGCGATAGTCATTATTGCAGGCGAGATAGTAACAGAAAATATTTAAATCTAGACCTAACCATGAAAATGATGTATGATATGTATAAATATTGGTCCATTGACAATAAGCACCATACAGTTTCCTTATTTATTTTCCGATACATTTTTAATACAAAATTTATCCTGCATTTTCACCAACCGCCGAAAGACACTTGTCAAACATGCGACGAATTCAAGCTAAAAATAAATACTTTGCAGACAGAAGCTGAAAAGCAGACTTCCAAAGTGCAACATTACATTCATTTACGACAAGTAGATGTCATCCGGGATATGAAAAAACGAGATGTCGTTGCAGCCACATCTAGCAATAATACAAAGCAAGTACTCGTTTTCGACCTACAAAAGACATTACCTACTCCAGTTTTGACTACCGGAGTTGTATACTACAAACGTCAACTCTGGGTGTATAACCTATGCATACATGATGAAGTAAATAATGTTGGACACATGCACGTTTGGGATGGACATATTGCATCAAGAGGCGCACAAGAAATCGCATCTTGTCTTTTGTACCACATAAAAAACTGCTTGCCGTCAACTACAGAAGAAATCACTCTTTATAGTGACAGTTGCGGGGGCCAAAACCGAAATATTAAAGTGGTTTTGGCTTTTTCTTATGTTCTACAACATTCGAAAATTGAAAAAATTGACATGAACTTTTTGTAACAGGGCACAGTTTTTCAACATGCGACCAAGATTTTGGAATAATAGAAAGGGAGAAAAAGCACCATCCCCATATTTTCCATCCCGATGATTGGTTAAATGTAAATGATTCCGCTAAAAAAAAAGTCCTAAATTCAATGTTCATCAGATGACGAAAGATTTGTTTTGTTTTTAGTACAAAAACTTTGGAAGAATCTATTACACATAGGAAGGTTTCAACTAAAAAAGAGAAGGTCGAATGGCTTAAAATTAAATGGATTCAGTTGCGATAAGGAGAGCCAAAGGAAATGTTTTATAAGTTAAATTATGTTGAAAATTATCTACTTTTCAGTACACTAGATCTGAAAAAAAATCTGGTAGGGGTCGCCCTTCGCTTTATTTTCCATCTCAATTACCGGCCCTGTTTCCGAATGGACGCGCTATAACTAAAGAGAAGAAAAGGATTTGATAGATCTTTTGAAATTTGTGCCTCCAGAGCATCGCCACTTTTACCAATCACTTAATGTAGGGGTTGTTGAGCAAAATGAAGAATCAGAAATTGAAGAAAATGACGAATAGCAATTTTTCTCATCACTTCAAGGATGCCTAACCATCACGTACTATTTGCTTAGTAAGCGCCAAAAGTGCCTACACGTTTGTACCAAAGTCATGATGAGACAATAAAATATTTATTTTCTTAAGTTAATTTGTAGTATTCAAGGAATGTATTTTCAGTTTAAATAAATGTTTCAAGCCTGCCTAAAAAGGCTGTTTAATTTTTAATTACCTATTAACTTTGCCACTTATTATTAGGAAATGACTAAATTGAGGCTTAGGCAAGGATGGCACTGAGCCACTCATATAGTAATAGGAGTAACGTGCCTGCCAAATTTCATTATGATATCTTCAACGACTGCAAATTACAGCTTGCAAACTTTGAATTACCTTTCTTTTAAAAGTGGGCGGTGCCACGCCATTGTCCAAAATTTTAATAATTTTCTATTCTGCGTCATGTGTCAAGGCCACCTACCAATTTTAGTAATGATTTTGCACTTTTCGGTTTTCGAATTTTCGATATCGAAAACTGGCGTAGTCCGATTTCGTTCATTTTAAACGCGATCTGTGATGAGTGCCCGGAAACTTACATACTAATTTCATTAAGATACCTCAAAATTTACTAAAGTTTTCATGTTTACGGACAGACGTACGGAAGGACATGGCTAAATGAATTTCTTTTTTCAGCCCAGATCATTTTGATATATAGAAGTCTATATCTATCTCGATAGTTTGTGCCGTTACGTGGTACCGTTATGCGAACAAAATTAAATATACGCTGTGAGCTCTGCTCAGCTGAATATAAAAATAAATACTTGCGCGATTTACTTCGAGGAGATTTGGACCGAGCTTCTCTTCCAATTTGCGTCGTATTCCTATAATTTTCCTACAAATCGTCGGGACGAGATTTAGAAGTTTTTATCCTATTCCGAACGGCAGCTGCAAGGCAGATGCTCTTTCACTGAGAAGGTTTGCACGCCAGAACTACATTCGGAGGTTTGCCAAACCACTGACAAAGGTGACCTCGCTGGAAAATTTTGTTTCTGATTGAAAAACTTTTTTCTATATTTAATTTTGCCTTGTCCGCGATTTGCATCCCATGACCGTGGGTGCGATGGGCGGAGCAAACTACCCCTACACCACGGAGGCGGCACAGTATTATTATATCATTGAGTTGATATCAGTAAGCTGTAATGCCATATAAAGTTGTCGAAATAGATATCCTTATGTAAAAATTATCAACATCGGAAACGATTTTGATTGGGCCAAGTCCATCCGTCCGGTTAACAAAAGTCAAAGTTGAGATATCTACACAAATTTGGTTACTTAGCTAATCGGAATCAGAACAGATTGTGCTGACAAAGTATCGAACGATGACCACGCCCATCTTTTTCTCGTATCAAAATTTCGAAAAAGGAAAAATGTGAAATCACTAGCAAGACTGATAAAGTGAGAAAAAAGTTGATATGATATATCTGTTATTATATTATTTTTTATGACGAGAAAGAGAGTTTGGTTACAATTGATGAATAGATGATATCAGTATTAAAATAGAAAAATGATTAATTTGAATGAAATTAATTAATTTATAATCATTAATCATTGAACGGGCATACCTAATGGCATTAAGCTTCAAACAATTGCGTGAGAGCACTAGAGATATATCGTTAAAAAAATCATTACAAATTTTTAATGTTTATTTAACAGGGCTACTATAAACACATAAAATAAGTAAAAGTGGGGACTCATGATAGCATATAAACTATATAAGGTGTAAAATTATAGGCATTTACACACGCTGTGTATATGCACGCACCTAGTAATAGTCTTGAAAACTTGATTGTTTATCAGCTGTATTATTGCCGACAACATTTTTTGATAGTTATACAATTAACAATGCCAGACTAGTGAAAAATCAAAACAAAAGGCCTTACTGCTGATGTGGAGATTTTGATGAAAATCCGCTTAATGTCTGCAAGTTTGCATCCTTGATACCGCGTTTACACAATGAAATGTGGCGAATTTATACAAATTGTGTAAATGATTTTTCATACAAAATTGACAGCTCGTGCGTAACTAGATAATGTATACGTTTACATCTTTAAAGGCATTTATACGGTTACATGAGTCAATGTATTCAATGAATAAATAAATCATTTAAACTTACCAGAAAATTAGCCTTAGTACGCAGTAATCGAAATATTTAATAACACATTATTTTGTACTCATTTTACAGATATTTCGTCATTGTCTGCTTTAAATTTCTTTACTTAAAAACCGCTAATTGAGTTAAACGTAGAGCTTTGAACTCAAGCAAGGTCACAAAATTAACATTTACTACAACAACATCAACAAAAGTAGCAGCATCACAGCAAATGCGAAGGCAACTCCACCCACAACATTACACAATGATTTCGCGTTAGCAAGGACACAATTAACGCGCCAAAGTCACGTGCTCTCATTTTCATTTTCATTTCCATTCTCATTTTCTCATTCATTCATTTATATTTATTTACAGTCTCATATTTCATGCGATTGCATCTAGTCATGTTATTGCTGTTTTTACTTCTAATGGTTCGCTTGTATTAATTTTTACTTTATTACTTTTTTTGTTCTCTTATGTTTTTAGCATTTTTATTTTCATCACAAATTCGCGTTTTTTGAACATCAGCAACGACTGATGGCGCTAATGAAGCTATGGTAAGAATGTTTGTAAGGATATCTCGCATACATACATATTATGTTGGTAAATGTTTTAGATAGAAAGATATAATGATTAGTCTGATAATGATTATTATAATAAGTGTGAATTACACTCAGATAGAGGGCATGACACTTTGGCTTCATTTTTGACACGCATTTCATACCATTATTTGAAAATATGTACATAGTTTGTGTATGTAAATTTTAGAAACTTATTTAAATAAATCTCAGCTTTTTATGAAATATTAAATTGTATTTTATATCTCTTTCAAGTTATTGTTGAACGTAAGTAACTAGGTATGCGCAATCTGTACAAAAGAAAAAAAGGATTTGTATGTTTTCATTTCAAGAATCTAATATCTTCTATTGTCAGCAACGCTTCCTCGGTTTGCTCTTATCATAAGCAATAAACGTTTTAGAGATGTTGAGGACAGCACAAATTCTTAGCAAGAAAATCGATATTTTGCGTATTGTCCAAACGTACTGGTCCGATGCGGTACGACGCATTTAAACGCGTTTACTCACAAAAATTTGCATGCACTAAAACTCACCCCTTGATATGGTGACATGAAGTGTGTGAATGAGTATAAGAAGAGACTACACAGTAGCAAAATATGTATATGAAAGTTTCCTTAGAAACTATGTACATATGTATGTAGGATGCATGACGACTCAGTACCGGAGATATATGTATTACTACACACTAACATTTATTTGAAAGATGAAATTAGAAAATTTCAATGGAAACGAAAATTAGCATAAAGCTCACTTTTACTTAAATTTTTTTGCAGAATAGACAAAATGTAGTCACAGATGTGTTATAATGCTGTGTGTGTAGCTCAGTTGAGCAGAGCTCACAGAGTATATTAACTTTGATTGGATAACGGTTGGTTTACAGTATAAAGGAATCGAGATAGATATATACGCCCATTCTAAACGAAAAATTCCGTGCGAGTTTTTCCACTCTCCTTTCCTCCTATTCGTGAACATGTTCGAAAACAGCGCAACCACGTTATGGGGAGAAAGATATGAGTATTATGAATGTGAGGAGAGGGAGATTTCTTTGCCATTCATAGAAGTTTTTCACTAGTTAATAATTAAAGGGAATGCATCAAATATCTGTTATATAGGAATTGTGTAGTATTGTAAGAGATGAACACTTATTGTACAAATTGTAGCTAGAAATATGTATTACATTCTATCAGCAATATTCATCTACTGTTAATACAACAACAACCCCGAGTATTCTAGTATTTAAGTACGAAAATATATCTCATAAGCACGCAAAGACGCTCTACGCAATTTGATGCATGCAGATCCAGAATTTGCGAAACAATGATGTTTTTAAGCAGGCTTAAATAGATTTTTGGCATGTGCACGAAACTCAACTTGACTTGCTGCCAGAATTGCATTGCAGAATGATGCAGGCAAGTCCGGCGGATTTGTGTATATCCCGGCACGTCTTACTCTATGCTCCTCTGATGATGGTGCTTGTGGCAACCAATTCATATACTCATTTCAGTAGAATACGCGAACATGCAAAGCAATAATGTGCATTAGTTTATACGCTTAATTCTTCTAATTTACAACCAATTGGCAACAATACTTACACTGTTGTACAATGATTTTAACAAATAAGAAATGCGCACGAAATTTCAATTGACAAAACAGCATGACCTCGAAAATTCGCAATTCCTATCTGACAATTATATCTCTCCCTAGCGCAGATAAAGAATTGGTAGGATATTTTCGCCGCGGAAATAAAAAAATCCAGCGAAGAACAAAATTCCGCGTGAGCAGATTAGATCACACACTGTTCTGATAGACTTCCATAATATCAAATCATCAGTATAGAAAAAAAATTTGATGAGCCATGTCCGTCCGTCGTTCGATCCGATCGTCACGTGAACCACGATAGCTTGAGCAAACATAACGATATATCTTTATACTAATACTCAGTTCACAATTATCTGAACACACTATGGTAACGTATATAAAAATGGCCGAAATCCGACTATGACACGCTCCCTTTCGATTCGAATACATTACAAAAAATGATAAACATGCCATAATCTACTATACAATACGCACGAAAAAGGGAGAAACACTGGTAATTGCATTGGTTTATTGACGCAAAATATAACTTAGAAAAAACAAATTGGTAAATGGGATGTGTCACATTATCGGACACTATGCATATTAAGTAGAAGAGAAATGAAAAATAGTTCTTGCAGGGCGAAATCGAAAGCCTTGGAATCATGGCAGGAATACATGATTCGCTTGGTTGGAATTACTATAGTAAATAACAGTAGCGGTACCCGACAGATGATGTTCTGGTCACCCTGGTCCACATTTTGGTTCGAAATCTCGAACGCTTCATGTGCACATATACAACTACACAAGTCCCCTTAAAAATTCTTATTAATACCGTTAATATGACACATCCCATATTGTCCAAACACATTACATGAGTCACGCTCTGGTCACGCTTATGGCGATAGTATCACAAAAAGGCGCCCGCACTATTTATAAACTTACGACCCACTCCCTTTTAAATAATCTCATTAACATCTTTTCATTTGAAATGACCCATGTACGTACACGCATTCTAGAGTCACTAGCCACCTGGTCCACCTTTATGGACGATATACCTCGAAAACCGGCGTCACTTATAAAACTTAGCCCACTCCTTTTAAATACTCATGTTAACACCTTTCATGTGATACCCATGTCGTACAAACAAATTCTGGAGTCACCCCTGGTCCACCTTTATGGCGATATCTCGAAAATGCGTCCACCTATATAACTAAGGCCCACTCTTTTTAAAATACTCATTAACACCTTTCATTTTGATACCCCATTTCGTACAAACATATTCTAGAGTCACCCCTGGTCCACCTTTATGCGATATCTCGAAATGCGTCCACCTATAGAACTAAGGCCACTCCTTTTTAAAATACTCATTAACACCTTTTCATTGATACCCATTTCGTACAAACATGTTCTAGAGTCACCCATGGTCCACCTTTATGGCGATATCTCGAAAAGCCTTCCGCCTATAGAACTAAGGCCCACTCCTTTTAAAATACTAATTACATCTTTCATTTGATACCCATATCGTACAAACAAATTCTAGTGTGACCCCTGGTCCACCTTTATGGCGATATCTCGAAAAATGCGTCCACCTATAGAACTAAGGATTACTCCCTTTTGAAAATACTCATTAAGCACCTTTCATTTGATACCCATTTCGTACAAACAAATTCTAGAGTCACCCCTGGTCGACCTTTATGGCGATATCTCGAGAAGCGTCCACCTATAGAACTGAGGCCAACGCCCTTTTAAAAAACTCATTAGAACCCTTTCTTTTGATACCCATATCGTACAAACAAACACTTTCCAGGGTTACCCTAGGTCATTTTCCTACATGGTGATTCCCTTATTTTGTCTCCATAGCTCTCAACTCAGTATGTAATGTTCGGTTTACACTCGAACTTAGCCTTCCTTACTTGTTTACATCTATAGACGTTATGCTTGGTGATGACATCGGCGCGTCTTAATATCTCACGCACCCCGCATATAGTGTCGCTTTCAAGATGGATATGAGTTGCGAAGTATTGACAGTCCACCGTGAACCGTGCTGTATTGGAGCTCTATGCAGTGCACGGCTCGGAGACCTGGTAAATCTACCATCGACGCGACAGATTTTCACAATGAGCGCGCAAATCTTGGAAAAAACGCCGTGAAAAGAGATATCGACACACATCAGACATCTTCGTACCGTTACTATGTAAGCCGACTCTTCGAAATAGGAGGCTGACCGCATATGCCGCTATGTCTAAATTTGTCGCCGACGCATATATAACACTATACGGCTCGTGTCCCAAAAATGACGTGGCAGCAACACCATTAGCTTGGCGATTCAGAATTGGAAGGACCGCTCTGCGTAGGCGTTCGAACTAGTGAGGTTTCAGACGGGTGACCCCTATCGTGCGTCTTTCATTTATGCTGGAGAAAATTAGATAGCGCAGAATAACCGCACGAACAATATACATAAAGGTGCAATTACGGCATATGTGATGACATTGATATTATACGGCTAAAACACCCGCGCTGTAGTTTCTGCTTACTCCAACTGGAAAAAGAAGCGGTAAAGATGGGTTTGATGGTGAATGAGGACAAAACGAAGTACCTGCTGTCATCGAGCAAAGAGTCAGCGCCTGGCAACCACGCTACTGTTGGGAGCCATAATTTCGAAATAGTAAAAGACTTCGTTTATTTGGGAACCAGCTCACTAGCAAACAACATCAGCCTGAAATCCAGTCGAAGAATCAATCTTGCTAATAAATGCTACTTGGACTAGGTAGGCAATTGAAAAGTAAAGTCCTCTCTCGGCGAACGAAAATCATACTCTACAAGTCACTTATCGTCCCCGTCCTGCTATATGGGGTCAGAAGCATGGACCATGACAACAGCAGATGAAGCGGCTTGGGGAGTGTTCGAGAGAAAAGTTCTTCGAAAGATTTATAGACCTCTACGCGTTGGCGATGGCGAGTACCGAACAAGATTTAATGATGAGCTGTACGAGCTATACGCCAGACATCCACATAGTCCAGCGAATTAAAACGCAGTGGCTGCGCTGGCTGGCCATGTTATGCGAATGAAAGATGATGCTCTCGGCCAAGAAAGTGTTTCTATCGGAACCCGCTATGGAAGCAGAGGTAGAGGGCGGCCCCCAACTCCGTTGGAAGGACCAGGTGGAAAACGATTTAAACTCCCTTGTGTGACCAATTGGCGCCGGTTGGCGGAGCGAAGGAGCGACTGGCGCGCCTTGTTGGACGGCCATAACCGTTTAGATGGTAAGCGCCAATTAAGTAAGTAAGTAAGACGTTACGCTTAAACTTTATGTAGACTGCTACACGTCAAACTATATCTACTCTTCTGAAATTGCGGCTGATAAAATTTCTCCTACTAAATTTCAATACGCATTGTAGTCAGATCAACTAAAATATGTGTCTATGTTCACCTCTACACTATTTCTAGGTATCACCTCTTAAATTGGTGCGTGTCACAATTCATCGCCCTTGATTCAACCATATGTTATACCCTATGGCCATTAGAGGGTTGTGGCCTCCGCTTTTGGTACCACCCTGTACTGTAGATAGTTATGGTCTTATAAGCATTATATAGCGAGAATAAGCGCGTTTTTTTTACGATCAAACGTAAAGTATATACGTGTAAAAAACACGCTAATAAAACAAGTTTTTTACCCCGTTCTAGATTTAGTATGTTCCTACTTATGTATAAAATTATTCTGTTTAGATATTGTTACTATACGTATATATAATAATACTGTAACCTCCGCAATGAAAAACTGAAGATGGCAAAATTCTGAAACCGGTTTATCTCCAAACAATTTACTAAGATTGATGGTACGTTAGGTTAAGCTTAAATGGTCCGGTCAATAAACACCTAACATAGACTGAATGTGTCCATAGTGTTACAAGATTTGTTTGACTACCAAAAGGAAAATCACTCAGCTAGGCACCAGGACTGATGTATACTAGAAGTTGGCTACTTTCTAGCTTAACTGCTGCCTCGGGATCTGTCAGCCCTATCCACTCTTAGTAGGTGGAGCCTGACCTAGCAAACACAGGACACGAATCACAGAACGTACTCAGTCGTTTCTTCTGCAACTCTCACTCCTACATATGTTGTGTAGTATTCGTGTCATCAGGCTTAACTTTATAAGCGTGTGACGCCTCAAGGCAGTGTCCGGTTTGTATGATGAGCATGAGCCTTAAGTCTTCTCCCTTTAGATATATGAGCGACTTTGTGAGTAAAACTTTGTAGAGTGTTTCACAGATCTTAGAATTTATGCAGCCCCGCGCTTCTGTGCACGCCTTTCCTGCTTGATAGATCATACAATTCCTGTCTCCTTTCAATTCTCTCAAACGATCCGGACGTCCCACTGTCGATTTTCGAGTGCTGCACACTCCTCTGCCCAACATATTGGCTTTTACATGATGGCGATAAATCGTTCCAAAATAATATGAACCCAATATTTAGTCACCCTAGCTTAGAATTGTTGCATCAAGACATGGATTAGTGCTAATTTTGTCTCCTTGCAATGCTTCACCTAATCTTTTTAACACCTTCCCTACTATTTCAATCGTAGGTAGTTCGGAATAGTCGAAGCTTTTGGTTGATTAATTTCACTATGCTGCCTATGGTTTGCCACAGTTTTTGCCGAAACATTAAGCAGTCTGAACGTGTGTATTTAAACGAAGGCAGCGAATATTTCAAAACTAAGTACCTACGATTTAACTAGTGAAATATCCATTTAAAAATGTCAGTTAAAGCTATGCGATCTCGGACGGAAGAATATCATCGCCCGCATGAAAACTAACATGTTTAAATTTCACCATGGAATACTGTCCCGTTTCGGTTATAAATAAAAAATAAATGCAAGGCGCGTTAAACCGAATGAGGCCGAACCTCTCTTCCAATTTGCGTCGTGCTCCATTTATATTTTTCAAAAATTGGCGGGACGGGACCTACATGTTTCACGCCGCTCCGAATCTGAAAGGGAGAAATACACTCGAAGTGCTTGCCAAAATCACTGTGCGATCGGCTTGGGAAAAACTTTTCTTCTAATTGTAAATAACTTTTGTATCTTAAAATTTTGATGTTGCTTTTCCGGGGGCGTTGAATCCAGGATTCCGGTATGGTATTTGGAGAACGCTACCCACCATACACACACGAGGTCTGCCAAAATACAATTATATGTTTCTCGTATAAGTTTTCAATGCAACAATCGAATGTGTTCGCCTTCCCAAGTGTTCTGACAATATTGTGTTAAATACTTACAGCACATAAGCTTTAGGCTCAAGCTCGGAGTAGATAAAATCAAAGTACACTCAAAAATAAATAATTAAAAAGATTTGTTGTAAGACGGTTTATTGAAAACATCTTACATAGTAATATAATACCAAAAGCTAGAAAAATCATAGGTACTAGTCAAGTTATCACATCCTCATCAATCTAGAGCGTTGATCAAACAATTAATTAAAGCGTTTAGCGCGTGAAATTTCTAAAATATGAGGCGTAGCATAACCTGATTAAGGTTCAGTTGGTCCTACTTATGACTATCAATAGAAATTTTGCGCCTAACTCTTTTTTTAATTGTCAATCAACGCCTAGATTGATGAGGAGTGTGATGATAGTACTTAGACCTGTCCAAATATTTTCCAGCTTTTTATATTATTATTAATTCATGTAAGTATTGTTTTCAATTAAACTTTAACCTAAACAATAAATCTATTTTATTTTCAAGTTTTTAGTCATTTATTTAATTGTGCACTATTTCTCATTCTATTAGTTCATATAGTGACTCATTATTACAAGGACTCTTTCCTGACAATTTTTTACAATCTAAGTCCTCAATACATAATCCTTCCAAAGACTTTACTCGACTCTGCGCCACGTATGCTTGTCCCTCCTCCAACTCCAAAATATTTTGATGTCACTTCTACTGGACTGTATGCAATATTTGTTCCAAATATGAGCCAAATCGGGCATCATAGGTTGCTTTCTATTCATGTATGTATTATGTGTTCCAAATATGGACCAAATCAAATCGTACCACAAATACGATTTTTGTGAATATCTCGATCCTTGCGCCACTAGCGGCCATAGGTCGCTTCCTATTCTTGTATGTATTATGTGTTTCAAATATGAGCCAAATCGGACCACAAATACGATTTTTTTTAAAATGTTTCGATCCATGCACCACCTGGCGATGATTTTTCCTTATTATTGCATTGTCATAGGATTCTGAACTATATTCCAAGTTTCAAGCTTGTAGCTTATCGGGAAGTTACTTAAATTTCAATTACAAAATTCGTTAACAACGGCCGTGCAGCCTGTCAAGTCAAGCTAAATAAAACCATTTAATAAAAAGAGATATATTCGTCCCGGTTACGTGCCGGAAACATCAAAAGAGAAAGGCTCTACCGTCTCTGCCTGTGCAGTATGGAGAGCTCTACCTAGTGAGCTTCTCAATTTAAATAAATTTACATGATTTAACGGATTTATCTGGGCCTGTATCGTGTTATACGATCACGTATCGAAAAGGAATTTCACTCAAACGATAAATAAGAAACTGTCAAAAGATTCGTTAAAATGATAATAAGTTATTAGTACTGGTAGTCTTATATTTCCGAAATCCCATTACTCATTTCAGAGCTATTGCGATTTAAAAAATTGATATCGATCACAGATCGTATAACATGACACGGTCCTGATTATTTGGTTAAGGTACAATTTTCTAATAGGAAAATATTCGACTGCTGTGTCGAAAATCACCCTATCACGGCAGCCGCTTCGAAAACGCACTATCTCAGAAAACGTTTGAACAACGCCCTACTTCACAATTCGGTTCTCAGATTTTGCTTCAAAAACCCGCTATCTGAACTCAAATTCAATATATTTTGACGTTAGCTGGGGTATTTATTAAAAAAAATCTGAGATAGAGAGTTCTTCAACCGAAGTCTGAAATAGGGCATTTTGAAAATATGGCGTTATTCAAACAATTTCTGAGGTAGTATTATTGTTATGTCTTGGTTAAAGCATGTCCTCTTCAAAGGTGATTCAACCTTTTGGCTAATACTCCTCCTATATCTGGATCTGAACTGTTTTGACAAGCGAGCAAACAAATTCCAAGTTTAAGTACATCGAAATCCGTTTCGTAAAATTTTTTTTTATTTTTACAACCCGTGCGGAATCTGGACATTTCCTTCCTCTATTTATTCGAATTTTCAAGTTTTTTCGAATATAACGTTTCTATGACAAAACATACATATTGTGATGAATATTAGTGACACTAAGTACATCACTAGTCTGATGCTAAGTAAATGAAGCCCAGACAACAATAAAGCAGGCAGTCACTTATATCTACCTAAACGAATCAATCATTATGTCTACACATACGTCCATACAAGCAACAGAGGGACGCACAAACATGCATATATCTGAGATACTCCCAAAAGTAGGCAATCATGTGTGGAAGTATCACTCACATATACACACGCATATGAGAAGCTATAACATGCATCTGTAGTTATGTTATAGCTGGTAATTTTATGGCTGGTAAAACAAGTAGCAAATTCTAGAAATAGGAACGCCTAAAACTTTGACAACGAGCAAACCAAAAAGTATAAAAGCAGCACCAGCTGAAGCACGAAAAAATCATTTTGATTTAAGCACGCTATCTGTCGAGAAGTAGAAGTTTTATTGTGAAGTACTTCAATAAAGGCCATTTTGCATTATTGAATAGTGGAGTTATTTATTCAACAGTTTAGTTATTCGAATGTTAGTAGAATGTTGCAAATAAGCGGAATTTCCCAAAATTCGTTACAATATTTAGTTTGAAGTGCCAGCTTTGTAGCTAAACAAAAATTTGTCTCATTACAAATAAGCGCATACCAATAGAGCGCTTCAACAATTTTCAACATTTGCATAAAAATATCGCAATCTGAAAAGGTTTTTGAATAAATGTGTGAAAAAAACATATAATTGTATACATACATTAGGTTGTGCCTTATTTATGCGAAGAAAACTTATAAAAAACGTGATCCGCTGATATTATTTTAAAGTCGTATAGCGAATGGTCGTTCATGGTTCTACCATATTCTGTTCATTAGATATGTAGGTTCTCTTAAAACCACTTAAAAAATGGATATGTTATGCAGTAGTTTGCAAATCTATAAAACAAAGGGGTCTTGAATTTTTTTAATACCTGGAGAGACTCGATTTATCGAACATTATTAGCTTTGTCCCACTAGGGAAAAAAAAGGCAAAAGTTGTTATTTTAAATTTCCAAGTCGTTATTTTATTTCATATTTGTTATACAACCATTACATGTCACCTCCGAGCGGAATCTGCAAGGCAGAAATACACTCGGAACACTGCCGAGTGGCGACAACGCTTAGAAAATTTTTCCTCTAATTGAAAAAATTTGTTTCTTAAATTTCGATGCTGCTTTTTCCGGGGCGTGAACCAAGGATATTCGGTGTGGATGGCGGAGCACTCTACCATCACACCATGGTGTGCTCCGCCCTGCCACACCGAAGATCCTGGGTTCACGTCCCGAGCTAAGCAACATCAACATTTCAGATACAAGTTTTTTTAATTAGAAGAATATTTTTCTAAGCGGGTCGCCCAGTAATTTGGCAAGCACTCCGGGCGTATTTATTACATGAAACGCTTCTCTGTGAAAACTAATCGGCCTTGCAAATTCCATTCGGAGTAGGCGTAAAACATGTAGGTCCCATCCCGCCAATTTGTAGAAAAATTTTAAAAGGAGCACGACGCGAATTGGAAGAGAAACTTGGCCTATAATCTCTTTGGAGGTTATCGCGCCCTGCATTTATTATGTTGGCGTTTTTTTACAATAAATGACCAGTATTCAAGCATCACACAAAGATAATGTACACACCCTAATGTACATATTCTAGTATACGCACTTTATAGTATTTAATGCATGCAAGTGGAGTGTCTGGGTAAAGTGGGATGCAAAACTTAATATTATATGCAAAAAGCGTTCTAAGAATATATTCGGTATTTGTTGCTATTGTTACTAAACTTCGACTTGTTATACCTTTCATGAAAACGAAATGGTATATTAACTTTGGCACGAATCTCAAAATTGTAAGTCCTTAAAGGAAAATAGATGGACCCGCCATTAAGTATACCGAAATAAGCAGGATAGAGAGCTGAGTTGATTTCGCATGTCCGTCTGTCCGTCTGTCTGTTTGTATGCAACTAGTTGTTTAAGTGACTTAAACTATGAAAATTTTTCGTTCATTTGTTTCATTAGCCATTGAGTGTGTTTGTAATTCTCAACTGGTTAGTGAAATATTCTTAAGACATAGTTTAAACTTTTTATCCCAAAGTTCAAAGCAAAAGCAAAATAAGGTGGCTCAACCCGCAGCCAATACGTTAGAGCCCCCAGTGCTCGCCCCCAATGAATAAATACAAGGTGTAACAGGTGCATAGCGACCTCTCTCTCTAAAATAACACACAGACTTAAATAACAAATAATATAATATTCGCCTGCCGAACTACCAAGGCTTAGACACTAGTCCCTAAATTTTTGAGATATCTTAATAAAATTTGGTGAGCGGGTGTATTTGAGATAAGAAACTTTTCGTAATTACTGCCCTATTTTAAGAGCTAGAGGCTTCAAATTTCAACGAATACTTACGTATATAGCATATATTGTTGTCTGAAAAAATCATAGAGATCGGTGGTATATATAGTATATATATATAGTATTGTGACGAATATTAGCATCACTAATTGATTCACATCACTAATCTGATACTAAGTAAATAAAGGCACAACAACAATAAAGTAAGCTGCCACTATTGTGTAAATCAAATCAACCATCATTTACCCACATATATGCAAGGCAGGGATAGTACTCACAAACGCATGTCATCATCAGCAGAAGTAGTACTCACATATACACACACATATGGATGCAAATATACATGTTCATATATGGATGGTACCCAAGCATGAATTTCGAGAAGTTACCAGACCTTAAGAGAAATGGGTGGACGAGACAACAGAGAGTATAACAGCCGCGAAAGCTGAGTAGTTCAGTAATCAATTTTGATTTAAGCACGCTATTGGTTGCGAAGTGTTATTGTGAAGTATTTTCAAAGTAGCCTAATAAAGACCATTTTGCATTATTGAATATTGGATATATTTATTCAACAATTTAGCGATAAGAACGTTAGTAGAAGGTGTAAATTAAGCAGAGTTTCCCTAACTCGTTACAGTATATATATATATTTTCGCAATTTCAGCCCCATTTTAACAGCCAGAAACTTCAAATTTCACCAAATGCTTGCGTATATATCATATATTGTTGTCTGAAAAAATCGTAGCGATCGGTGCTATATACATTATATACCCCATATAAACTGTAATTTTTGCCCCTTTTTACGGCTAGAAGCTTCAAGTTTCATCAAATTTCATCAAATACTTACGCTTACATCATATATTGTTGAAATACGTGATTCGTAGTCATAGTTTTTACATTCAGACCACAAAAAACGCGAAACTTTGCATCCTCGCACAAACTACCTACCCATTTTTATATTTATCTTAAAAATCGTTTAGGTATTTACGTCTGTTCACTGTATATTACTTATCTTATACATCCGGTTATTTGAAGATTACGAATGGGATAAGATTATTGTTCAGCCCCATTCACGAAAGGTAATGAAGTCTTCGGCATAGCCGAAGACAATCCCAGCCTTACTTTTTTTTATTTGTATTCTTTACATTTTCTTCCAAAGATGTTAACATGATTTATTGAAAAAGGAAATAAATGATATCAAACAGGGTGATCATGGACAAATACTACTTTCAAAATATCTAACAGAAGGAGTTGTTCAACGAAAAACGCTATGTCATGAAAATTCATTGCATTTTATATTACACAAGGTTTTTCCGGTCAAAGTTGATTTTTACTCTGAGAGAACGGGAGGAGAGATGGTGAATCGACTAACCACAGTCCGCTATGAGACTTGAATTGATATTTGACAAATGATGTTCATACTTTTTACTGTTACAATAATAAAACCAACTGCAATAACCGAGTTCGTTTAGATTTTACAAAAATGTATCACGAAATTGGCTAGGTAAGCTAAGTGCTTTATGGTTACAGATATCAGACTAACCCTATACTATAAAAGTCTGGTTCTGCATTTACTGTCCATGTCCCTCTTCCCCACTTGTTTCTTTTCTCGTTCCTTTCCATTCACCTCTCTTTCATCGTCCAGCTACATTCCTTGCTCCCATACCCTCTCTACCTCTTATTCACGAACCATAAACTCGAGTTGTCCAAATAGGTCGGTCCCTGATCAACTTTTCGAAAACAAGTATACCAAATATAAGAATGGGTAAAACTACTGAAGTTTCAAATTTCAAGAAGTTCGCATCATATCTAAGACTTTTTCCACATAGGTATTCTCACCTAAATAGGTACTGATTGGGCCATGCCTATCCGTCCGCTAAAAACTTGAGTAAAAATTGAGATAGCTTTGCGAAATTTGTTATACTGACTTATGTGGATCCAGAACAGATTTGAGTCGAATATGGGCGAAGTCGAGATATAACCACGACCACTTTTTCGATATCGATTATTTGAAAAAATTTTAAATTCGATAATTCATAACCAAAAATCGATAAATTAATGAAATTTGATGAGTACGTTGTCCTTATGATGCTAAGTATGCAGTTAGTTAATTCTTAAAAATGGGCAGGACATCA
This sequence comes from Eurosta solidaginis, assembly GCA_029619165.1. Classification (NCBI taxonomy): domain Eukaryota; kingdom Metazoa; phylum Arthropoda; class Insecta; order Diptera; family Tephritidae; genus Eurosta; species Eurosta solidaginis. The sequence continues at coordinate 22,761 of JARSSU010039638.1, read as the reverse complement.
AAAATAAAATAAGAAAACTTAAAAGTATTGCAATCTCGGAACTGGAGAACTTTTCGCAAGATTTTCGAATTTTGAAATAGCGCTACAGCTTTTGAGTTTCTCGAAATTCTATTAAGTCGCTACATTGGCTGCATTATACATATGTAGAGCTTAGAATATCTTCTCGAAATCTTCCTTTGTAGGCTCTATATAATACTGCCAATACAGCGAAAAGCTCGCAAGCCTTATAAGTGTTTGAGGTTCGATACTCGTGGAATCTTCCTCTCGATCAAAACTAGAGAAATCACATGCTCTACTTACAAAAAATGTCCGTCTTTTTAAATTTAAGGGTACTTCTGACACTGTACATCATACACCCTGTAAGAGTTTTTGAAGCACGAATAAAGAAGTGCTCGGATATACGTGCGTCAAATTCATTTTCATACAATATCGTAACCGCACAGAAGGCAAAGGATAAATAGAACACCAACAACAACAATAACAAAAAGCAACAAGGATAGCTAATACACAATTTGCATATATTTATCCATCAAATTGATGGATGCTACTCCTCCTAATGTACAAGTAAATTGCGTAAAGTAGAGCGCACAAACCGTTGAACTTGTCAAAGGCCGAAGGATGGATGTATTGTGGTAAAGTAAAAGGATCTTCTAATGTAGATAATATATGTAAATATGATAGTGTATTTGAGTAAGTATGTGTGTTATGTAGTATTCAACCATAGCAAACCAGGTGTGGTTATATTTCTAACAAATAATGTAAGCGTCCCTTCATCCACCTCCAAATCACTCGTCTATACTATATTTGCATTCAATTTGCTTACTGAGTATGTGGTCTAATGATATGTAAGTATACGTACATGCGTATGTGCAGCATAATAGATGTGTTAAATTTGTGGATATGCGAGTAAAGCGATGTACAACAAAATGTTTACTTTAGCGGCCCCTAGCTGGTAAAGTTTAAGATTTCGGCTTTGTTAAGTATACAAATCCCAAGAAGATTTGACCCTCCTTAAAATTTATATAACTTTTCTGGCATAGCGCTAGTCTAGTAAGGCTAGACATTTACTTAATTTTCCAGATAGCCAACTAAATTATCAAAACTGGTAATAGAAGCATCAAATCATTAACACACCAGCCTTATTTGGCTAATTACAAACGGGTTCCAAACGAGCATTGACTGAAGTATCAATAATAACACTGATTATACATGCCGGAGTGTAAAGGATCAATTCACTTTATCGACCAATAAAGTCCACCAAAGGTCGATGCCGCTAATAATAATTTTAGAACGAATAGTTTTTTTACAGTAGCGTTAGCAAGAGCATTAACATAGCCTAGAGATCGCTGACCCTGTACTGTATCGTTGGTCGATAAGAAATTTAACACGGACTTAAACAGTCTTCGTCTACTCTCGGAGGTCTTTAATCTCTGAATAGTACGAGTGATACAAATTTATATACTACATTAAGAAGGCTAATGTTGTAGAGTTTGTTGGACAAGCTTAGATTGCAATCGTCAGGCAGTTACTCGTATGTGTCCATATTCCGCAAAGAAGCTGATTTGTGAGCTTTACTAACGCAATAAATAAAAGGAGTATTCTCGTAAGAAGGTTGCCGGTGACGGCTTCGCTGACGCCATAGTTTGGAAAACACAGCGAAACTGAAAACAAAAGTGGGCCAGCTCTTATCAGGTAAAGTGGAAGTCACATACATCACCGATAGCTCCTTTGAGAAATCTGTGATCTAGATGAGGTAACCACAGCGGAGGAAGCCCGTCTGGCACTTAACACACAATTTCCGGATTTTAAAATCCATTCCTATTGCATCCCTTTCATCCGCAAAGCATACAGGATTTTCCAGAAAGCTACTGCTAAGCTGTTTCGTTTTGTTGATTTTCTGATAGAGTGGACTGCTTAGCGGCAAGATCACAGTCGACAGGGTCATATGTCGCAACTGTTTCAAGTGCATGGATTTCGGAAAAACTTGCTACAAGTTGCCTTAGTAATATTAACTCTAAGGATGCCTGCTTCAAATGCGGACAGAGGCCGTACAGCAAAAAATTGCACAAACTCGCTAAAGTGGCTACTGTGCACAATAAGGGAGCCGCACCTGTTGACGCATGGATATTGCTAACCTTTTCGTGCTCTTACGCCGTATAGAAGCTCACTGTATCTTGTGTAAACGGACACTGTAGATTAACTGGAGGGAGAGATTTTTAGGCCAGCTCTGGCACTCTCAGTCTGTCACTGAGACATTAGGTAACTGGGAAGGGGTAGACCACGATATGTCAGTATTGTGTTCGCCACAGGTAAGGTTGAACTGGCCGGTCGGTATTGACTCACATAGACTGAATGTGTTCATAGTGTAACCGGAATACGTTTAAAGGCCAAATTGAAAACCCCTCTATAAGGTACCAGGACTTTTGTTATAAAATAACTCCATCCTATTGTCAAATACAAAAAGTGTTCTAGGATCTGGCAACCCTGTCGCCCTTAAATCTTGGATCCATGACCTCGGGAGTGCTCAATCGTCTCTTCCTGCAACTCGCACTTCCTACATCTGCTGCTCCTGACGAGGCCTAACTTTTTAGCATGTGACGTCAGAAAGCATTGTGCAGTTAGTTTCCCCATAGTAGCTTAAGGGACTTTTGAGTCTAACGTCGTGTGAATTGCACATCCTCTTAGAAATTTCGCAGCCCGCGCTACTGTCCACGCCTTTCCTGCTTGACGGATCTTATGCAACTCCCGCCTCATTTTAATTACTCCCAAACAGGTTGGGACGTCTACGAGTGCTGCATCCTCCTTTGACAACCCATTGGTCTTTTCGTCACTTTCCACGCCTTTATGGCCGGGAATCCAGTATAGATGTATGGTATGGTCTGAGCAAGGTATCTCCAATACTTCTTTGCATTCCAGGACACTTCTGGGTGAAGTACTGTTTCGGACTATTGCCGCCTGAAAGACACTGTAGTGAGCTGACAGCCCGTAGGATCTACGTATATCCGGATAGACACAGTTACAGCAGAGTTGAACCCTTCCGTTAATTGGGACACACCGGTATAAACGTATACAATATAATCTGTTATTGCTGCACGCTTGTGCCTGTTTGCCATAACAAGAATAACAACAAAATGCAGAGCCAATAACAAAGTTCCTTGAAATTAACCTAAATTTAATAACGAATTATAATGTAATCCTCCCAGAAGATTACTGTTGTAGTATATTATCGTCGGACGCGAGTTGTAGAACTAAAGTTTGGCGACCGCTGATTTCTTTAAACATACTTTCCATATCTTCGAGGGTATGCTGTAAGACCCTCTCATAAATAATTGCACAACAAAAGAAAAAAAGGGACAGTAATTTCATTTTAGGGGTTGCACGCGCTTGTCACCTTTGTACGACCCAAAGTTCATCGATTTTATTGCAGTTTCGTTTTAGTGAAATTCAATTGTGTTCAGGTGTGCGCTTCATAAATGGGGATACTGCTTTGAATATGTAAATTAGTTATGAAAGGATGTGAAATTAGAGAATCCTTCACTGCGCATTTCGCAGGCCTAACGCTTTCTTTCTTTTTGTACGTTTCGGTTATGAAATAAAGAAACTTGACGGCAATGCAAATCGTGATTTATGGGAAATCGAAGAAAGAATAAAAAGGTCTGACAGTTTATTTATGTTGAGTAAGCGTCGATTTGTCCCATCTACATTAGATCACGAAGCGATCGAATGTCGTCAATGTTGCAAAATTTGCATGTGAATATTGAGCACAATAACAACAGCAACGATCATACCATTGTTGTTGTTTTTGCAGGCAAGTTGTCACACAGCGCATCTATAAGGGCAACAATTAGTCACGTACGGGCACAACTGTGAAAATTAATATTTCGAGATTGGGCGGCTTCTGCGCTTGCGCATTAATCTTGAAGCGTTGTATGCAAATTTATGGCGGGAAAAAACAAAACCGAAAGGGGCAAAACGTAAAACCAGTAGCTGATTGTAGCTGACATTTGGTGGCGTAAATATTAATTGAATTATTCTACAAAAGTTATTGATGTATCTGCATTTGCAAATGTATGTATGTATGTATGCATGTGGTTAAATATTTATGTGTATTTATCAGCACAAATAATGCATATGCTTTATGAGTTTACCTGAAGCTTCCTGATTGGTATTTGTATTATGTTTTGTATTTGTAATATGTGCTAAGTTAAGACTTTGCAATTCCTATATTTTACTTAAGTTATCTCAATTTATTTATCAGTTACATTGAGTTAGCCCATTGGGCTTCTACGCTAGCTTTTTGTCATAACCACTATGCCAATAGGAGGCTTCATGACATTAAGCTGCATATCCTTTGCTCATTGCACTGTGGTTCAATCTGCTAAAAACGGTTGAAAAGTTGTTAGTTACTTAAATACCAATGTAAATACTCCAAATCTCGTAAAAATTTTGTAATTGTCTTTACCATATTCATCGAGCGGATTTACAAAATGTAGGAAAGGAAAGTAAAAGAAAGAAAAAGGAAAGGAAATGAAAGAAAAGAAAAGAAAGGAAAGGTAAGGAAAGGAAAGAAAAAGGAAAGGAAGATAATGGTTTGTTATAGGTATGCAGTCGACTAGATATAAAAAATAACTTACTTACTTAATTGGCGCTTAACCATTTAAACGGTTATAGCCGTCCAACAAGGTGCACCAGTCGCTCCGTCTCTCTGCCAACCGGCGCAAATTGGTCACACCAAGGGAGTTTAAATCATTTTCTACCTGGTCATTCCAGCGGAGTGGGGGCCGCCCTCTATCTCCGCTTCCATAGGCAGGTTCCGATAGAAATACTTTCTTGGCCGGGAGCGTCATCATCATTCGCATAACATGGCTTAGCCATCGCAAGCCGCTGCGTTTTAATACACCGGACTAGGTTGATGTCTACGTATAGCTCGTACAGCTCAGTGCTAATCTTTCTCGGTACTCGCGATCGTCAACAAAAAGAGTCCATAAATCTTTCGAGAACTTTTTACTCGAACACTCCCAGAGCGGTTTCATCTGATGAAAGGAAAAGTAACTACATATTTGTTATTGTTCGATTTTTATCGACGAGTTATCACTTTGCTTTCGATTTATGATCGTTACCGATAGGTTGTCCAAAATTTATCGGTATTTTATCGACGACTTATCGGTTTGTTATCGAGATGGTATCAATATATCTATCGAAAATTTATGGGAAAGTTATCGATACTGTCAAAAGTGCATCGATATGTAAAAAATGTTATCGATTTGCAATCGAAAAGTTATCAAAGTGTTATCGGAGTTTTACCAACTGGTTTTCGGCGTATTATTAATTATTTTTATGTTATCGAAAGTTTATTAAGACATTTTCGGGTTTTTATCGGAAAAAAGTCAATTTTTTAACGAATGAAAATGAGTCACCTATCGATTTGTTTCAAAAATCGATTTGTTGACAGAAGGCAATCGATTTGCTATCGAAAAGTTATCGAAGTGTTAGCTGAGTTTTACCAGTCTGTTATCGGCGTATTTGTTATCGAAAAAGTTATCGTTTTGTTAGCAAGAAAATATCGAAAAGTTCTTGTTTTCATTCGAAATGCTAACAATTTGTTAAGGAGCAGATAAAACTTCAATCTAAAATCAATGACGTACAAAAAGCCGATAAAAACAAACAAGAAGACAAGTACTTTGCGTGATTTGCCTCTGAGGCTGGTAAGGTCGAACTTCTCTTCCAATTTGCTTCATGAGGTAGGTTAGGTTGAACTGGCCGGTCAATAAAGACTCGCATGGACTGAGTGTATCCATAGTGTATCCATAGTGTTTTGACGACCAAACGGAAGAATCCATATCAGGTCCAGTACATCACATTAAAGAATAACTCCGTCCTCTCTTCAAATACATAGACCCCAGCTTAATGACTACCTCGACGTCTGGCACTCTATCCGCCCCTAACAGCTGGAGCTTTGGCCCTGCTGAGACGCAGTGACACAAACACGGAACACGCTGAATGCGTTGGTGTGGTGGGTGTAGTTTCATACACACCACAGCGTGGCCAGCACGCCCCTTACTAACTGTCTTCATAGTCGCTAACCTGAAATCGTATGCGCCCGCCAAGTCATGGTCGGCGATTCTTGGTGGGCTAATGACACCAATGGTAATTTATATAGTGTTCACTTATTTGTCCAGCGGAATGGGGATCGCCCTCTTCTCTGCTTACAACGCACAGCGACATTGATTTCCATAACCATAAAACTACTTCTTGCGCATAACATGGCCTAACCAGCCGAGCCGCTGAGTATTTTAATGCGACTGGTGATGTGAATCCTCTTCGATACTTGCCGTCGCCACGCGTAGATGTTCGTAAATATTTCAAAGAACATTTCTGCACATGTATATTTAGAGGATAATACTAGTGCTTTGTAGATCAGGACTTACTTTTCAATGCCCACTTAGCCCAACTAGATCTTGTAATCGATGACAAAACCCTTAAAAAGTTAGTGCTAAACCTTTGCAGTGGTCGCTAGCGCCTTGGAGAGGTTACAAGTGCTTATGTGTAAAGCATCCCATAGTGCAACGGCGTCATGCACTGTGCACCATCATATCACGTGATTTATTGACCATATTTATATGAATATTGCCAAGAATGAGTGTCCGCTACATTTCTAAGTTGGATGCATACAAAGGCTTGAGCCGCTACTACTGTCTACGCGCCTATCTTACATACTCGACTGAATCGTTTAAGCCTGCTTCCGCCATATCGCATACTGAAAATCTCAAAAGACAACCGACTACTCTAGTGCATTTCCTTTGGTCTGGATGACTGTTTATGACTATCAAAGCTGAATGCAAGTGAGGAGCAGCCAAGTATATCAACCCACATATACACCTACATGTACCCATGGACGGCCGTTACAACAATTTTAGTCTCTCAAGTCTTTTATATTTATATTTATGAGATTACGTACATAGGACATGGGTATGTAAGTATGTGCTTGTGTGTTTGCTTTTAGTCTATTATAGTGGAATTTAATTACTGATCATCATTTTGTTTATCATCAGCACTATTTTTCAGAGTCCGTTTACTAGCCTTTACAAGCGCTTCTGTCTACCATCAGCCAATTGTAGCTGCATAGGCGCCTTTCCTACGTCAAAAGGCAGTCAAAAATATGAGTAAATATGCAAGCCAAGTTGATGATATGGCTTGTAATTTATGTTCATATTAGTGACATGTTGTCTGTAATTTATTTCAACAAAATGTGCATTTCATATTTTTATACTGAGCTGAGCAGAGCTCACAGAGTATATTAACTTTGTTCGCATCAACAGTAATCCGTAACGGCATAAACTAATAGAGATAGATATAGACTTCTATATATCAAAATGATCTGGGCGAAAAAACGAAATTCATTTAGCCATGTCCGTCCGTCCGTCCGCCCGTAAACACGATAACTTGAGTAAATTTTGTGGTATCTAGATGAAATTTGGTATGTAGGTTCCTGAGCACTCATCTCAGATATCGCTATTAAAAAGAACGAAATCGGACTACACCCACGCCCCACTTTTTCGATATAGAAAATTTCGAAAAAGTGCGATATTCATTACCAAAGACGGATAAAGCGATAAAACTTGGTGAGGTGAGTTGAACTTATGACGCAGAATAGAAAATTAGTAAAATTTTGGACAATGGGGGTGGCACCGCCCATTTTAACAGAAGGTAATTTAAAAGTTTTTCCCATGCTGTAATCATGATAAATTTGGCAGGCACGTTACTCCTATTACTATATGGTGTGCGTAAATAAAATAGCAAAATCGGATGACGAACACGAAAAAACAAGTAAGGAAGGCTAAGTTCGGGTGTAACCGAACACTACATACTCAGCTGAGAGCTTTGAAGACAAGATAAGGGAAAATCAGCATTTAGCAAAATGAACCTAGGGTAACCCTGGAATGTGTTTGTATGACATTGGTTTCAAATGGAAGGTGTTAAGAGTATTTAAAAGGAGTGGGCCTTAGTTCTATAGGTGGACGCAATTTCAGGATATCGCAATAAGGGTGGACCAGGGGTGACTCTAGAATGTGTTTGTACGATATGGGTATCAAATAAAAGTATTAATGAGGGTTTTAAAAGGGAGTAGCCCTTAGTTGTATATGTGAAGGCGTTTCGAGATATCGAACAAAATGTGGACCAGGGTGACCCAGAACATCTTCTGTCGGGTACCGCTAATTTATTTATGTATGTCATACCACGAACACTATTCTGCCAGATTCCAAGGGCTTTTGATTTCGCCCTGCAGAACTTTTTCATTTGCTTCTACTTAATATGGTAGGTGTCACACCCATTTACAAGTTTTTTTCTAAAAGTTATATTTTGCGTCAATAAACCAATCCAATTACCACGTTTCATCTCTTTTTCATATTTGGTACAGAATTATGGCATTTTTTCATTTTCAGTAATTTTCGATATCGCAAAAGTGGGCGTGGTCATAGTCGGATTCGGCCGTATTTATACGAATATAAAGTGAGTTCAGGTAAGTACGTGAACTAAGTTTAGTTAAGATATATCGATTTTGCTGAAGTTATCGTGTTAACGGCCGAGCGGAAGGACAGACGGTCGACTGTGTATAAAAACTGGGCGTGGCTTCACCGATTTCGCCCATTCTCACAGGGAAAACAGTTATCGTCATAGAATCTATGCCCTACCAAATTTCACAAGGATTGGTAAATTTTTGTTCGACTTATGGCCTTAAATATTCTAGAGGAATTAAATGAAAAAGGGCGGAGCCACGCCCATTTTGAAATTTCTTTTATTTTGCATTTGTTGCACCATATCATTACTGGAGTTGAATGTTGGCATAATTTACTTATATACTGTAAAGATTTTAAATTTTTTGTTAAAATTTGACTTAAAAAAAAATTTTAAAAGTGGGCGTGTCGTCATCCGATTTCGCTAATTTTTATTTAGACATACATACAGTAATAGGAGTAACGTGCCTGCAAATTTCATCATGATATCTTCAACGACTGCCAATACAGCTTGCAAAACTTTTAAATTACCTTCTGTTAAAAGTGGGCGGTGCCACGCCATTGTCCAAAATTTACTAATTTTGTATTTGCGTCATAAGGTTCAACGCACCTACAAGTTTCATCGCTTTATCCGTCTTTGGTAATGAATTATCGAACTTTTTCCGTTTTTCGAAATTTTCGATATCGAAAAGTGGGCGTGGTTGTAGTCCGATTCGTTCATTTTAAATAGCGATCTGAGATGAGCGCCCAGGAACCTACATACCAAATTTCATCAAGATACTTCAAAAGTTACTCAAGTATCGTGTTTACGGACGGACGGACAGCGGACGGACGGACATGGCTAAATGAATTCTTTTTTCACCCAGATCATTTTGATATATAGAAGTATATATCTATCTCGATTAGTTTATGCCGTTACGGATTACCATTATGCGAACAAAGATAATATACTCTATGAGCTCTGCTCAGCTGATTATAAAAATTTTTTTAAAGTCAATTTTACAAAAAATTGAATATCCTTGCAGTATATAAGTAAATTATGTCAACATTTAACTCCAGTAATGATATGGTGCAACAAAATACCAAAATAAAAGATAATTTCGAATATGGGCGTAGCTCCGCACTTTTCATTTAATACTTTTAATGCCATAAGTCGAACAAAAATTTACCAATCCTTGTGAAATTTGGTGGGGGCATAGATTCTATGACGATGACTGTTTTCGTGAAAATGGGCTAAATCGGTTGAAGCCACGCCCAGTTTTTATACCCAGTCGACCGTATATCTTCCGCTCGGCCGTTAATACGATAACTTGAGCAAAAATGCGATATATCTTTTCTAAACTTAAGATCGCGGGTTCGAATCGATGCTCAGGCCTAACAATAATGTATCATTATTATTGTTATGATAAATTTTTCTTAATTGAAAAAATTTTTAATTAGAATAGAAGAAAGAAAAATTTAGACAACTGCCAAGCTCGTTGTATAGATCCAATTGGCACGATCCAGAATAGAAGTAGGATTAATGAAGACAAACAAAAAACCGCTGTGATGGCTAAATGGTTATAGCAGCGGCGCCTAAAACGTTGCCGATGAAGGAATTTAGCAGTCCCGAAATGAATCTATACAACGAGCTTTGGCAGTTGTCAAAATTTTTTCTTTCTTCTATTCTAATTTAAAAATTTTTCATTTAAGAAAAATTTATCATAACATAATAATGATATTATTGTTAGGCCTTGAGCTCGATTCGAACCCGCGATTTTACAAATCGGTAGGCCGATATAACAACAAATATTAGTTTTCTAAACTTAGTTCACGACTTATCTGAACTCACTTTATCTTGGTATAAATCGATATCGAAAATTACGAAAAATGAAAAAAATGCCATAATTCTATACCAAATATGAAAAAAGATGATGAAACATGGTAATTGGATTGGTTAGTTGACGCAAAAATGCAACTTTAGAAAAAGACTTTGTAAATGGGTGTGACACCTACCATATTAAGTAGAAGAAAAGGAAAAAGTTCTACAATGCGAAATCAAAAGCAGACAGATGATTTTTCGGGTCACCCTGGTCCACATTTTTGTCGAGATCTCGAAAACGCCCTTCACATATACACACTAAGAGCCGCTCTCTTTTAAAGCCCTCAGTAATACTTTAATTTGATACCGATATCGTTCAAACATATTCTAGAGTCACCCCTGGTCCACCCCTGTGGCGATATCTCGAAAAGGGTCCACCTATAGAACTAAGGCCCACTACGTTTAAAATACTCATTAATACCTTCATTTGATACCCATACCGTACCAACACATTCTGGATCACCTCTGGTCCACCTTTATGGCGACATCCCGAAATGGCGTCCGCCTATAGAATATGGCCCACTGCCTTTTAAAATACTCTTTAATACCTCCATTGAACCAATGTCATACAAACACATTCCAGGGTTACCCTCGGTTCATTTTGCTAAATGGTAATTTTCCCTTATTTGTTTCCAAAGCTCTCAGCTGAGTATCTAGTGTTCGGTTACACCCAAAATTAGCCTTCCTCACTTGTTAGAATATCCATGTATGTATGTCATATACTTATATGCTAATCGAAAATTATGTATGTGCAAGAAATTCGAGTGGCACATTTATTATAAACATACTTACGGCATGTGGTATGTATGTGTATATATTTATAGACGAACACTTTATAGGTAAGGGGAGGTAGTGGGTGTTTCCCAAAAAGTCGTTCGTTTGCTACAAAGGGAACAGATATATACGCAGCTTCGAAAGCAGCCTTCCCGCGTACGAAAGGTAGAGGTCCCCACAGCGAAATCACTCGAAAAGTAACATACACCTTTGGCCTCTAGTGGCCTTCTCAGCTTAAGGGCTTTCACAATGTGGTGCCTTGTGCGCCTGAGCTTGAGCCGCCATATAAAAGTACTTTTCCAATGATAACCATAACAAGACGACCATTGCAAACGTTTCAAAGACAATGTTTTGTATTCTTGTACCTGGAATATACGGCTGTTTTAATAAGTACCGATGCTATTTTTAGAAGCACAATCACAACTATGTTTGTTTGTTGCTGTTGCCTTAACCGCCAGCCCCTATTTCCTTATGTAAAAAACATTTTTAAAGATCTCTAACAAGTTTTATTACAATAACTATTTTGGAAGCAAATTGAAAAGCGTGACATCAGGACGATAGGGCTACAGGTGTGGGAATCGAACCCGCACTCCTGCCATGATCGACCTCTTGACATACAGGCTTGACTAAGGTCACGCGTTTTGGTGTACAACTTTTTCCCGCTTGCCTTCTGTCAAATTTCTTATACTTTCGTACAGAACATAACTTTGTATGTTTGTATACATGAAAGCTTTGCATTTCTAGTTGATTTATCAACTCGTGATGCCAAACGTAGACACAACATCTGAATTTCGTTTGCCGCAATTTATATGGCTGTGGCAAAGTTACTTTTAGCAACACTATCACGCAGTCAGAAATGAAAGAGCCAGAAAGAGCCTCTCCGATCGATTCAAAACTAAGCGAGGTTTAAGACAGGGTGACCACCTATCGTGCGATTTCTATAATTTGACGCTGGAAAAAATTAACATAGCTGCAGAACTTAACCGCTCTGGAACGTCTTTGCTAGTCCCACCCGTGAAGCCCTTATCCAACCCTTGCAGAAGAAGAAAGCATTTTACCAAGCGAGGCACGAGTCACTCTGGCTCAACTTCGTTCTGGATATTGGCAACAAATTAGACTCTCACTGTCCCACAATCAGCCCCGTCATACGTAATGTGAGTCCTGCGGCAGTCTGTTCCACTTGACACTACCATAGTTCGATTGTAATGTAGAACCAACGTCTCTAAAGAAATATCTCTATGGTTGAGACTTGACTGACATTATTGCGTGGCCTTGCCTATTAAATCGGGCGAAGAACTGTTACCACAACAATAACAATGTTGTATTTAGCGTGCAATTACTGGCGTTTTCTGACGACGTTGACATGATCGGCCTAACTAACGCGTCGTGACTTCTGCTTACTCTCAAAGTGGAAAAGCAAGCGTGAAAAGGATGGGTTTAATCGTGAATGAGACAAAACGAAGTACTTTCTGTCATCGAGTAAACAGTCAGTGCGATTTGCTTCTTGGCAACTTCGTAACTGTTGGCAGCCATAATTTCGAAATATGAACTTTATTGCAGACATCAACGTTGGCTTCAGTGACATAGAAAAATGTATTCTATTGAAAACCCGCCTACGAGCAGTGGACGAGAACGGAAAGGATCGAGAGATAATTTAAAATTTATACAACTTGCCGGACGCGGAAGCTAACTATATGTTTTTCACGCATGGCTCCGAAAGCGCGTGTGCAGAGGCTAGATGAGCTTCATGGACACGAAATACACTCGCAGTATTTATGCCAAATCACTGCCGAGGGCGGACCCACACTAGAAGTACTTTTCAAACTAAAAAACGCTTGTTTCTAATTTGTGTAAGGTTGGCTTATGCGACTACTGAACCTCCCCTCCCCATTGACTCTTCGCAGCACGCTAGCACTCACACACCACGGCGGCGTGAACGAGGTTAAGACGAAGTATTTGTTGCAATTAGAGAGAGAGAGGGAAACTGAAAATGGCGTCCGCTGTGGTGAGCTGGTTGACGTACTCGCCTACACACATCAGGAAAGCAACTTCAAAGAGTTTGGAGAAAGCTTTTCTCAGAGGGGCCGCCCTCTCTCTTCCCCAACCACCAGATTAGGAAGGTGGAGCTCGCTAGACAGTTGGAAGTCAGCCTTGGGAGGAATTGGTCTCCCTTGATTTTCCTATTTTGTGCCAGTTATATCGAGCAGGGATTAATGATGTATCTATTTGCACAATGAGAAAATTCGCCCGGTGATAGTATTTAAATATACTGACTTAGTTACATAATTTGCGCTTAACAGTTCAAACGGTTTTGATCGTCCAGGTCCGATAGTTGCTCCTCCGCTCTGCCAATTGGCGCCAATGGTCACACCGAGGGAGTTTTTACACGTTTCAACCTGGCCCTGCCAGCGGAGTGGAGGCCGCCCTCCTCTGCTTTCAGGGGGAGTTCCGATAAAATAATGTTTTAGCGGACACAATTTCATTCGCATAGCAGGTCTACCAGCATACCCGCCGCTGCGTTTTTCGCTGTCTCATGTTGATGTCTGCATAACACGCTCATATAGCTCATCGGCAATCTTCTTCGTCATACTCGCCACGCCAACGAGTAGAGTCGATACACTCCAGAGCGCTTATCTGCTGTTGTCATGGTCCATGCACCATTAGCAGGGACGGATACGATACTGAATTGTGGAGCATGATTTCTTTCAATGCTCGAATCCGCTGACTCTTGCTGCAGATACTTCGTTTTGTCGCCATTCACCATAAAACCCATCTTGTCGCTTCTTTTTCCGTGTGGAGTAAGCAGAACTTAGCAGCATACGCCAGTAGTATAGAATAATGTTCAGAACGGTTAAGTTTTGCAGCATTAAACTAAGAAATCGCACGATAGGGGGTTACCTTGTCTAAAACCTCGTTTAGTTTCGAAAGGCTCGGAGAGCTGATTTTCAATCTACTAAGCTGGTGTTATCATGTGATCTTTACACAGCCGTATAAGTTTTACGGAACCATATTAAAACAAGGCGGCATAAAGCAGCTCCTTTTGTGCTGTCGAAGGTGGCCTTAAAATCGACGAGTTGATGTGTGTCAATTCTTTTTTCGCGGGTTTTTTCTAAGAATTGGCGCATCGTGAAAATCTGCTCGTGATAGATTTACCTTGTCTGAAGCTGCACTGATAAGGTCCATCAGCCGATTCATGTGGGCTTCACTCTTTTCGCACAATACACTTCACAGACCCTTATATGCGATATTAAGAAGGCTGATTCTGCGATAGTTGCCGCAGTTTTGCAGGATCCCCCCTCTTGTGATTGGGCAGAGAACACTTACGAAGCCAAATCGTCGTGCTGCACTCGTCCAACCATATTTTGCAAAGAAGCTAATGCCATTTACCTTACCAACTCCTCACCGCCGTATTTGCATACATACCTTATCTTCGCCGGCAAATTTTTGTTTATACTTTGATTCCGATTTTGCTTCCTGCACTCAGAAAGCCTTCTTGTGCTATCGTAAGTCTTAAACAGTTTTGTTCAGCAACGCTTGCAGGTGGGCTTGCGCTGACAGATCATTTTTAAGAATGGATTTTCTTTCTAAAGGAATTCATATGATGGGGCAAATGTCAGCATGGCGTTGTTTAGCTTCAGATCGTATTTCTAAATACGTCTTAAATGTAACCTTCAACTGCCTCTTCTGAAGTACATTCAACTAAACACTGATGCTGGACGAGTAAGGGCATGTTTTATTTGGTGCGTCCGAATTTTTTGAGATGTTTTCTACCGTTAATGCGCATCCCTCTGACCTGATAACCTCAAGTTCTTATCAAATGTGATAACTTTTTCCTTTCGTGACTGTGACTAGCCTGCGCAAAAGATATCACTGGTCGTTCCTTTCTTGTGGGAGGCTTAGTAGGAATAACATTTCCTATAACTACTATTTGTGTATCCAAACACTTCTGATTTTTATGTCGAAATCTTTTAAACACGGCTGCAACTTTTCCACTTCTGAGATACCTACAAATTTTAAACTGCTTTTTTACTAGAAAAAACTTTACATAATTTAACATTATCCCACTATAACATGAAAAATTAAGTCCTGTTTTCATTAAAATCACCAAATGCATATTTACTAAAATTAGATACCTCAGAAAATAAACACAATATTAAATTTTAACAATTGACGTACAACAACAGGCCAGCAATTTAAACTTTCACATTCAATGGCACAAAAGACGAGTGAAAATTTTTTCTCAGTTGATATGCTTCCAAATACAGCTCCATTAGTCGATTAACTTAGTTCAGATTTCCTAGTTTTTTTATTTTTTATTTTTGGTTTACTACGCATTTCTAAATAGAACTTCAAAAGAACTCAATGACGCTTTTTATACTCAGTTGAGCAGAGCTCACAGAGTATATTAAGTTTGATTGGATAACGGTTGGTTGTACAGGTATAAAGGAATCGAGATAGATATAGACTTACATATATCAAATCATCAGTATCGAAAAAAAATTTGATTGAGCCATGTCCGTCCGTCCGTCCGTCTCCGTTGTCGTTAACACGATAACTTGAGTAAATTTTGAGGTATTTGATGAAATTTGGTACGTAGGTTCCTGAGTACTCATCTCAGATCGCTATTTAAAATGAACGATATCGGACTGTAACCACGCCCACTTTTTCGATATCGAAAATTTTCGAAAAACCGAAAAAGTGCAATAATTCATTACCAAGTAACAGATAAAGCGATGATTTGGTAGGTGAGTGAACTTATGACGCAGAATAGAAAATTAGTAAAATTTTGGACAATGGGCGTGGCACCCGCCCACTTTTAAAGAAGGTAATTAAAAGTTTGGAAGCTGTAATTTGGCAGTAGTTGAAGATATCATGATGAAATTTGGCAGGAAACGTTACTCTATTACTATATGTATGCCTAATAAAAATTTGCAAAATCGGAGAACAACCACGTCCCACTTATTTTTAAGTCAAATTGTTAACAAAATTTAATTTCTTTACAGTATATAAGTAAATTATGTCACATTCAACTCAGTAATGATATGGTCTAACAAAATACAAAAATAAAAGATTCAAAATGGGCGTGGCTCCGCCCTTTTTTCATTTAATTCGTCTAGAATACTTTAAATACCATACGTCGAACACAAAAATTGACCAATCGTGGTGGATTTATAGCGAGATTCTATGACGATAACTAGTTTCTGTGAAATGTGCGAAACCGGATTTGAAGCCGCCCATTTTATATACACACAGTCGAGCCGCTGTCTTTCCGCTTGGCCGTTAACATGATAACCTAGCAAAATCGATATAGCTTAATAACATTAGATCCACATAACGTATCTCAACTCACTTTATCTTAATATAAAACACGGGGCCGAAATCGAATATGACCACGGCCACTTTTCGAGACAAAACATTACGAAAATGAAAACAAATGCCATCATTCTATACCACATACGAAAAATGGAGGAAACATGTATTTGGATTGGTTTATTGACGGAAAATATACTTTAGACTTTGTAAATGGGTGTGACACCACATATTAAGTAGAAGAGGAATGAAAACGCGCTGCAGGCGAAATACACCCTTGAAATTCTTGGGCAGGAATACTGTTCGTGTGATACTACAGAGATAACTAAATAGCGGTACCCACAGATGAATGTCTGATCACCCTGTTCCACATTTTGTCGATATCTGGAAAACGCCTTCACATATACAACTAACCACCACTCGACACCTCAGTATACCTTTAATTTGATACCCCAATCGTCCAAACACATTCTAGAGTCACCCCTGGGTCCACCTTTATCGCGATATTTTCGAGTATCCATTCTTATAGAACTAAGACCCACTACTTTTAAAGAAATACATTACCCTTTCATTTGATACACCCTATCGTACAAACGCATTCTAGAGTCAGCCTGTCCTCCTTTATGGCGAATATCTCGAAAAGGTCATCCACCTATAGATAAAACTACGGCCCCACTACTTTTGAAATACCCAGTGACCCCTTCAGTTGATACCATATCGTACAACGCATTCTAGGGTCACCCCTGGTCCATCCTTATGCGATATCTCGAAACGCGTCACCTCTGAACTATGGCCCACGTCCCTCATAAAATACTCTTTAATACCTTCATTGAGGCACATGTCCATACAAACACATTCCAGGTTTACCCTCGTCTCCTTTCCTACATGGTTGATGTTTTTTGCCCTTATGGTTTTCACATAGCTCTCAACCTGAGTAGGTAGTTACGGTTACACCCGAACTAACCTTCCTTACTTGTTTTTATTTAATATTTTTCTAGAACATGAAGTAAATACACTGTGCGCAGCTGCAAGGTAGATCATTCAGCTTTATCCAAACCAGAAATACACCCCAAGCCGACGCTGCCTAGAAACCTTTCTTTTATGTGAACAATTAAGTTTTCTAAATTTTTTAATGTGCGCGTTGCCTGAGGCGGTACATCACTCTATCGCTGTTGCTGCTGTGTAGTTAAGCAAACTGCGCTGCAGAGAGAGTTTGAGGCATGGATGTGAAATTTGATTAAGCATTCATACGAGAAGCTCGATTCAAAGGAAACATTTCCGCTTGTGAAACTTGGATTTTGTGCGCGGACATAATTTTGCTAGAAATAATGGCCTTTAGATGTACTGCATAGTGGATAACGTTTATAGTGTACATAAGTTTTGTGTAATATTTTTTATAAATTGTATGCTTTCTATTATAATTCAAAGCCTTCGAACATTGGAGGATGCATATTTTTAGGCGCTATAACAGAATGCATTTACATCCGTATCACAGGATAGAAGCGGCAAGTGACTTGCCACACAATACTCCAAGCCAGCAGCCAGCAGTTTAGCCGTGATTATACGCAGCAAACGTATTTATATTCATCCTATTTCAACAAGCATAGATCTGACACTTATTTGTACAACAGCGACATCTGTTGGATGAGCGGATCTCTTTGGACAAGGTGAAAGTAAAGTATTTGCATCAGACAAAAGTCGAATGTAAAGCAGTGCAACAGGAGGCAGTGCGAGTACCACCTCCAACATAGCAACACAAAAGAGATGGAACACATCTGAGAGAGGCTGGTAAGGGTCTAATAAGAATGTCGAATGTGTTTAATATTGAATATATGTACAACCACTATATTAAATAAAAACATGCGTTTCGTGTACGTATTTCTTAATCAGTAACTCTGTACATACGAGGTTTTGAAATATATGTTCCTACGTTATGAAAACAGGCGCAATGATTGTTTAGCGCTTCTGTTGCCTCGTTCAAGCTTCAAAGCTGCAGAATATAAACACAGTAATTAATAAACATTATATCGTAAATACCGCTGACAATATATAATTGTTCATAAATAAATACTATGTGAAGCGCTTTTTTCATCGAAAAGCAAACAAAGAAGCTTAGGTAGATGGGCATTGGGAATTTACTAACAAACGATTGTTATTGTATGCGTCAGTTAAGCAGTGACAAATGGCGAGAAATGAATTACGTAAGTAATGCGTCTTTTGAGCTTTCCCCTGTGCACATGTAGTACTAAGGTTAGCATGTACGTCTAGTAGGTACACATAAATTTAGAGGCGCTTGCTTCGACCCACGACAGTAATAATTCAGACACGATAGCCACAGCCACAGCCGCAGCAACAAAACAGCTGCCACGACATTTGTAAGAAAGGTATGGATATATAGTACTGTAACCGCTAACTCAAATTATCACTGGTGATATGTAAAGGCCACCGTTTGGATTTAACTCATTCCCTAAGTAAGTGGTACGTCGGAATGCCACTTAACTGTTTGTTGTGTGGCTTGTTTCTCGCTTGCCACATTTCAAAAGTACATAATCGATAATCATTATTGTCGATCGCTTACTCAAACAACAAACGTGTTCAAACACTCCATATGCGGAAGTCTCTGGTATGGTGAAGACCCATGGCGTATAGTCCAAACATTGTATTTTGAAGTATGTTGTTGTTGCAGCGATAATGACACTCCGAAGGCTTGGAGAGTGTTACGATGATGATGTGCCTTTGCGGAATGTAGATCCGGTAAGTTTCGGTACTAGTTCGACCATCATCGGAACGATTGTATGACCACATGCGCCCTTCTAGGCCATAACCGCTCCACCCCTAGATCCATGAGAAGTTCGGGTCGGCAGAGGCTCGTCTGTTAAATGGAAACATGATTTGCACGGATGGGTGAAGTTGACAATTGTGGGTGAGAAGTATATATTTGTTCGCTGGTAACCTCATGAAAGGTTTCGCTACAAAACCCCTGAATCATGTAGTATTTAAGTCGCCTCTTACCGCGGTATATTCTAACCCCCTAACGGCTGGAAGAATTTGCAATATAAATTGCTTTCGAAGGATGATCGAATGTTCCAGCGTAGAACTATCTCCCTCTTCTACTTGTATAGTCACTAGTCAGCGTCACACAAAGGATTGTCATCAGTAACCTCTAACGTAGTCCAGGACTTGTGTTCAATAGGGTGAACCAGAGAGCAATTGGTTTTAGAGACTTTGTTTCTACATTGTAATAAAAAGGATGGTTAGTGGTAAACCCAATACACACAGGACATACATTGCATACGTAGGGGTGGTTTACTGGAAAATAAGAGTCTGACCTGAGAAGACTGCTTCCTCAACTGCGATGTTTCAGGTATTGGACTCTGAGGGGTTCACCGACCATTTATCGGATATGCTTTGCCGAATAATGGTGAATGGCGAGTGCTGTTTATGCCTCACCTGGCTCAAACGCTGAGTTCTTGTGCATAGTGCTTGCGGAGAGCCTCGCTACGTGCTGCGAGGCGGCACACCTTTTATCAGTGTCTGTAAGGAAACAGTTGTCTATAACATAAATTTTTGTTCCGTATTTCGTTCTCTCATTTATGTGGTATATTTCGTCTCGTGTGTAGGTGATGTTCTAGCGACATAATAAAGACGATCCGCGCAGTCCTGAGCGCCGGTGTTGTGACGACACCGCGACATCTCCAGTGTTTTTTCTTTGCCTTTTACAACCGGCTAGCTAGTTGCTTATGTGTAGCTAAGAGCGTTTCTTGGTCTTTCCCGAACAGCTGGCAGCGGTGATTATTAGGACGTGTTAACGGTTGTGGTGACGACTCTGAACTTTACATACCATTGCGCTACACACTCGCCAATGCAGATCAGCATCGAACGTCACATACAGTATTTTTGTGGCGACACTGTGTCACCTTCATATCGTAAAGAGGGTGAAGAAGGTTTGGTCAGTGATGAGGAAAAACCACCTCCTTCTCCTGTAGAGAACCCCTTAAAACAATTTGCTTCTTCCAGGGCTTGAGTATAGTAGTCAGTATATCAGGTAGGAGAGCACGCTACGTGAGATCTTGCGAACGCTACACGTTATGGAGCTAAGCGACCGTTCGAACCGACTCACGGGGAAGTTGGTACAATATGAGCCATAAAAAATTGAGCTTTGCCTTGTAACCTCGCTAAGCGACTGCTATTTTCAAAGTGTACTTTGCGAAATGGCTTATTATCCGCGGTGTACGTAGAGCGTTGTACTCATTTTTACCGGCCGTGTCAAGAATGCATAGAAGTCGTCGACATGACGGGGAGTTGGGGTGCCTTTTACTTTCTTATTGCTTCTGCGGTAATTCATCAGCCCCTGCGCTTTACGGGCTTCAAACTGTTGCAGGGCCGCTTTACACTCCTCTGGTTCTTAGTCGTAGTCGGCGGCAATCGACATGTCACCACTCTTTCAGTCGCGTACAATACTGGAACAGAGTGTCCTACTACACTTTCGACATCATTATAGGGAGAAATGTGCAGCATTAACCTTAGAGTGACGTCCCATCATCCCTTCTGTGGGAGGCTTCTCAGTCTTTTTGGCCTTGTAGATGTTAAGGTAAACGGTGATTACAGTTTGGCAACAAAATCCGTTAATCACCATCCATTCGCGTTTGGACACCGAGATTTCTGATACTAGTGTAATTCTTTGATCGTGTTTCTAAAGACAGCCAGCGATATGTTCAAATAAACTCTTGTATAGTTCGTTCGGGGCAGGTTGCAGCGGACTAGTGCGTTATGCGTAACAGTTACCTACCTAGCCGTTTTAATCACAGGCTTGTTAGGGGCGGAGGACGAGTAGAGAAGAGGAGCAAAATTGGGGCGCATCAAGAACCAGTTGGACCAGTGGAGCACAGCTACCATCTTTTAAAGGCAAGAAAAAGGATAAACTTCTTCGTGCCTAGTCATCGCTACACATTAACCTCTGCATCAGCCGCATATTTTAGCGAGTGATGGAACAGCATCCTGCACTTCGTTAGACAGCAAACACTTTTCCGGACAGCCTCCGCAACTTCCCTCGGCGTTTTAAAGCACCATTCGCCTGCACCTCTACCAGTGTCGCCGGATACGCCCTCCCGCTCCTCAAAACGTAGCTTCTTATGGCTTCTGTGAAGGCGAATTATGCATCATCGTTCCGTTTGATAAGCACACTCTTGAAGCAACCACTCTCGTGAGCACCGAGTGCAAACTCCACCTGAACTTAGCTCTCTTGATTCTTATTAAAATTGTTTTACAGGGCTTTATCCCCTCACCTATAGCTATGGCTTAAACACTTTAAATGTGTACTCCTTAATAATAATATAGGTAACATTTAAACGATCATGTGGCAGGCATTGGTGGGCTGCCCGGCAGCCGTGTTGGTTTTTTGATTGCTGTTAATTTGTGTTATCGATCGTGGCTTTTTTTGTATTGATCCTCATAGCGATTATCCGAGTTATAGCGCTTCCCGCAACGTATATTACACTTTCTTGCGAAAGGTAAATATTTAGTAGACTTGCGGCAAAAAAACATTATGTACGAACACTAAGTATATAGAAAACATTCGTAACAACAACTGCACTATGGACTGCTACGCGAAAAACGACCTTGATCGACAAAATTTAATCTCCTCTTTGATCTGGGGTGCCAACATTTTTCGGGGTATAATCGTGTGTAAACGTGCGCTTTTGGCAGTCTTACTATTTGTTATTCTGCACCCATCATTAGGCGACACAAGACACACACACACATCGCGTTACTATGCGCGCGACTCGCGATTATCAATGCATTTATGACGAGAATGCATTCAACTTTGGCTACGAATTTGACATTGCTTAAATACAACACACAAATTGTGGCAGTACGCAGAGATCAGTACTGGGGTGGAATTGAAAGCCAACAATTTGCGTGTATGTCCATGTGTGTGTCGTTTGGCGCATGTGCGAAAAAATGGCGTTCAAACGCGCTTAGTCGCATGCCCGTTGAGTGCGGTTGTTGAACATATCATCAATTCATCAGCCGTCGAATGCTTAACTATTATCGCTTCGTAACTGTTCGAATGGCTGCTGTACTGTCGGCTGTCGATCGCTATTGTGTGTGGTCATTTTCGTGCGGCAGCTCACATCAATAAAATCATACACAAGCAAGAAATTCGCTCTCACGCGCATTCACATCAAATTAAATGTAAGTACTTTTGGACGAACAAACAACTCGCTAATGGGGTCGTTCGAATCTGATGGAAGATAAGTAAGAGGCATGAAATATATGCATTCACATAAGCAGAGAAAC
>JARSSU010039637.1:0-17450 GCA_029619165.1 Eurosta solidaginis | reverse complement strand
GATATCGTCTTAGTCGTAACTGCTTGCCAACTCAAATCAAACTGAATTTCAGCGCCTCTACATCTGCGGCCTTTTATACTCTCTGGTTTCCTCGTTCGCATCTTCTAGAATCTACTAGCATTGTCCATGAGCTCTCAAACTTCTCAGCTGTAACTACAATTGCACAATTTTATACATCTTCTAGGCGCTTCCAGAATCTACTAGTCCAGTAGCTCTCAAACTTCTCAGCTGTAACTACAATTGCACAATTTTATAGTTTTTCTCATGCATACTTATAGGAGTATCTCAGATATATGCATAAGTTAGTGCATTGACTCTCCGCTGCTCGTATACGTACATGGTACATATATGTAGACGCAGTTATTGTTTCGTTTATGTAGATACATAATGATGAATTATTGATGTGCATTCACGTCACTGCTTAGCATCGGCTTAGAGACGGCAGCACTCCTTAGTTTTGCTAATATTCGTAACAATATATATTAGACTAGGTTAAAAAGGTGCAATAAGTTTGCTTCTAAATTTGTTTTAAGGGGGATCGGGTATATTAATTTTATTGTCTAACGATACGTCGTAACGGCATAAACGAAACGGAAACGGCACAAATGATATAGACATCTATGGTTGAAGGTGGAATTATTTTATTATCTTTTTTCAAATTACACGTTTAATCTTATTCTCAACAGATATGTGGCACATAAAATGCTTTAGGTATATAGTTATTGTTTTAGATAATCGATGTATTTTCATTCTGAAAGAAATTCCCATCCCGAAACACCACAACTTTGCTTTAAACAGTAACGGTATGGCAACGCTGCTAGCAAATCAACAAACTTTGGGAAACTTCAAAAATCCCCAAATACGTAAAAAAAATTTTGACAGGAACTGCCTTCTTTTTTATACCATGGTTGTAGCTAACGCTGACTTAAGCAATGCATAATTTTTTAGGCTTTGAAATACTCGTCCTTAAATAGATAAACATAAATACGACAAAGCCAATTTTTTTGTGGCATAACTAAACTTTGTGGAAAAGAAAAATTTGACGTATTTTTAGTAAATATTAGCTGTTTTTTTTCAATCTGTATACGTTTACGCTTAAACTTTAAATGGACTGCTAAGCGTTAAACTTAATCTTAAAAAAAAACTTTAAACTTTCACTTTTTTAATTTCAATACGCATTATACTCAGATGCAACTGAAATACGTGTCTATGTTTACCCTCTACAAATGGTCTGTGTCCACTATTCACCGCAACCGATTCAGCTATATGTTATGCAGTATGGCCACGGAGGTTTGTGTCTCCGCTTTTCGGTACAAAATGTTCTGTAGCTAGTTGCCGCTAGATGGGTCTCCTATGTGATATGATAATCGAAAACCAGGTTAGAGTTCGATTAGTGCACGGTTTGAAAAACACCAGAGATGCGATGTCACAGTTTTCTATATTTGTATAAGTTTGTCACAATTAAAACTAGCAAGTGAAAATGAAAACTGTGACATGCTATTTGACTGGGCATTATAAAGAAAACCTGTCCTCATCCATACTTCAAATCGACGAGCTAAATATTGAAGAAATAAGTGGCAGCGAAAATTTTGTTTAAGTTAGGTTTTGAATTATTATATAAGAAGCCTTTGAATTACATTCATAATAAGTATTTAAGCTTATAACGAATTAAATGTATTTGAAATAATAAAACAATTGCGCATCAATTTAAAAATCACATTAAAAACCAATTAGAACTCGACTCTCGATATCGAGAACAAAGTCCCCCTTTTGTCGAGATTGCTATAATTCTAGACAGTTTCGCAAGTTAATTCGTTTTCTAATCGTTGTCTAACCTAAATATTTGTTGGGTTGATAAATTGAAATTAACTTAAATTATTCTGAAAGTAAACTTGTACCACTTTGAGAAATAACTGCTTATAAAAATATGTATTTACAATACAAACTTACACCTTTATAAACTATTAATTTTTAGTGGCACCGTGTGTGTATGGTAGTTACCTGGTCGCTGACAATGACCGCCTTTATTATTATATTTGTGGAAATTGGAGGTTGGTCAACCGAACGAAATCCCCATGCTATTCTTGGTACCATAACAACGGCAATTTGCTTTATTCAACCAATTGGTGCACTTTTCCGACCAGCGCCAACATCTAAAAGCCGACCAATTTTCAACTGGACCCATTGGCTGGGAGGAAATCTGGCTCATATATTGTCAAGTAATTTTCAGTTTTGCCCAAAAAAAAGCATACATACCTAAATGACATATAAATATACTGCCAATACTCTCTATTTACAGTTGTTACAATTTTCTTTGCTGTTCAATTAACAAAAGCCGAGTTGCCTGAGTGGATGGACTGGATTTTGGTTGGATTCGTGGTGGTTCATGTGATCGTGCATTTAATTTATTCAGTAAGTTTTCCAAACAAAGATAAAAACAGCATTAGGATAAGATTAAGCGTAAGTTTGAGTAACGCTTCAATAATAATAAGAAAAGCAAGAGTAAGAGGAAAATGGAGAAGATTTGCAGTAGAATTAAGGAGAGAGAGAGAGAGAAAGAAACATAGTGGTGAAAGAATAAGAGGGAGGAGGTCGAGATGAATGGAGAAAGCAGGTTCTTCACGTTTTCAGGGCTAGTACTGTTTAAAAGGACTATCTCATAAGCAGACAAATTTTTTTCTGCCAGCAGGTAACTAATTTAGACTCTAAAAATGCCCCAATGATTTTAAGTAAACTCGTAAAACTCCAAATCCCCGTACTTCATACTGGGCCGCTGAGTCCGCCTGGTCGGGTAGGTGTTCGTGCGCGGATCCGCACGGTACCAAAAATAATGCGTGATGGGGTCGGAGGATACGCTGCGACTTCTGCAGAGTCTTACTTACTTAGTTAATTGGCGCTTAACCGTCTAAACGGTTATGGCCGTCCAACAAGGCGCGCCAGTCGCTCCTTCGCTCCGCCAACCGGTGCCAATTGGTCACACCAAGGGAGTTTAAATCATTTTCCACCTGGTCCTTCCAACGGAGTGGGGGCCGCCCTCTACTTCTGCTTCCATAGGCGGGTTCCGATAGAAACACTCTCTTGGCCGGAGTATCATTTTTCATTCGCATAACATGGCCTAGCCAGCGCAGCCGCTGCGTTTTAATTCGCTGGACTATGTTGATGTCTGCGTATAGCTCGTACAGCTCATCATTAAATCTTCTTCGGTACTCGCCATCGCCAACGCGTAGAGGTCCATAAATCTTTCGAAGAACCTTTCTCTCGAACACTCCCAAAGACGCTTCATCTGCTGTTGTCACGGTCCATGCTTCTGCCCCATATAGCAGGACGGGTACGATAAGTGACTTGTAGAGTATGATTTTCGTTCGCCGAGGGAGGACTTTACTTTTCAATTGCCTACCTAGTCCAAAGTAGCATTTATTGGCAAGATTGATTCTTCGCTGGATTTCAGTGCTGATGTTGTTGCTAGTGTTGATGCTGGTTCCCAAATAAACGAAGTATTTTACTATTTCGAAATTATGGCTGCCAACAGTAGCGTGGTTGCCAAGATGCGTATGCGCTGACTCTTTGCTCGATGACAGCAGGTACTTCGTTTTGTCCTCATTCACCATCAAACCCATCTTTACCGCTTCTGTTTCCAGTTTGGGGTAAGCAGAACTAACAGCGCGGGTGTTTAGCCCGATGATATCAATGCCATCAGCATATGCCAGTAATTGCACGTTTTTATAGTATATTGTTCCAGTGCGGTTAAGTTCTACAGCTAGTATAATTTTCTCCACCATCAAATTAAAGAAATCGCACGATAGGGGGTCACCCTGTCTGAAACCTCGTTTAGTTTCGAACGGCGCGGAGAGATCCTTCCCAATTCTGACTGAGCTGATGGTGTTGCTCAACGTCATTTTGCACAGCCGTATAAGTTTTGCGGGGAAACCAAATTCAGACATAGCGGCATATAGGCAGCTCCTTTTCGTGCTGTCGAAGGCGGCTTTAAAGTCGACGAAGAGGTGATGTGTGTCGATTCTCTTTTCACGGGTTTTTTCCAAGATTTGGGCATTGTGAAAATCTGGTCGATGGTAGATTTACCAGGTCTGAAGCCGCACTGATAAGATCCAATCAGCAGGTTCACGGTGGGCTTCAATCTTTCGCACAATACACTTGAAAGGACCTTATATGCGATATTAAGAAGGCTGATTCCACGATAGTTGGTGCATTTTGCAGTATTCCCCTTCTTGTGGACTGGGCAAAGAACACTTAGATTCCAACCGTCGGGCATGCACTCGTCCGCCCATATTTTGCTAAGAAGCTACTGCATGCGCCTTACCAACTCCTCGCCGCCGTACTTGAATAGCTCCGCAGGCAATCCATCAGCGCCCACCGCCTTGTTGTTTTTCAATCTGGTTATTACGTTTCTATCTTCGTCATAATCGGGCGGGGCGACATATATTCCGTCATCATCGATTGCGGGATCGGGTTCTTCATCTCTGCGCGGTGAATTGCTGCCTCCATTTAGGAGAGCAGAGAAGTATTCCCTCCATAATCTAAGCACTCTCTAGACATCAGTTACAAGGTCGCCGTTTTCGTTCCTACAGGAGTTTGGCCCGGTCTGTCGCCGTGTTTTTTGCTAAAATTTTCGGGCGCAGCTCAAGCTCCTTGCACTCACGCCTTTCTGCTTCTGCTTTTTCTTCCTGAAAAGGCGTCTCGATTCCCTTTTCAACTCACGATAGCGTTCACATACTCCTCTTTTCGCGCTCGCTTTTAACGTAGCCCTGTAGGCAGCGTCTTTTCTTTCGGTTGAACGCGGCATTCTTTATCGTACCAGTTGCTTTTTCGTGGCCGCCGGTAACCAATTTTTTCCTCGGCGACAGTACGAAGTGCTTTGGAGATATGCTCCCACTGCTCCTGTATTCCTTCAGGATTTGTGCTCTCAGAGAGCAGGTGTGACAGTCGAGTTGCGAAATCATTGGCAGTCTGTTGTGATTGAAGTTTTTCGGCGTCTAGCTTTCCTTGTGTTTTTCTGCAGAGTCAGAATCCGAATATAGCAGCGCAGGATTGGAAGTTACTTACTGTATCTCGGCTTACGGGGGGGTTGTTCTGCACCTTCCAAATAAACAAGCAGGCGGAGTATATATTGTTCACACTTTGCAAAATGTCCCGAGGATAACAATCCTAACGCGCTAGAAGTGGGCGAAGTCGAATAGTACCTCAAAAGCCTAGAGAAAAGGGGCAGGTGGAGGACGCGGACATCACCACGAAGAGGAACATCCACCACAGCATTTACACCTCGGGAGAAGGAGTCATCATCGGAAGGAAAGGTTTCTGGGCTCAGCGCGCACGGATTCGGCGTTTACCACGCGTAATCGGAACGAAGGGTGCGAGCTGCAGTCATGGTAAGGAAACAGCTGCATCAATATATGCTGCCTAATTACACTACTGAGGACCTCGCAGTGGTAGCCGAATAAGCAGGCATTTATCCTGACATCTTACTACATGGCCCATACTGCGGAGGCTCCACCGATGGAGTGCAAGAGGATTGTACAGGACGAAGGGCGTTTGGTTAAGGTGCGGATGAAAATGCGCATCACAATGCATGGGGAGGAGGATATACGAATGAGAGAGGCGAACCTCTATCTTGTTGCATCCTGCAAACCAATTCGCAGATAGCCAACAGGGGAAGTTTCTCTACATGTTTTGATACAACATCCAGCAATGTTCTTGATGTAACATTGAGCTCTGAACGTCTATATCAAGGTATGATTGGATAGTTCTTGGTAGACCAGGGCGAAGAGAGTCTTATGGAAAAATTTCTGTGCGGGCGTAGAGTGCTCTAGCCAAAAAGCACGGTTGAAAACGGTCCTAGCAAGGGGAAATTTATTCAGGGACTAATAAAGAAATAGAACGGGGAATGGTCACGTAATAGTGAAGAGTCACCTAAGGTTTTTTCGAAACACATTTCCAATTGGGAGATGATTCAGAAGAGCCAGCAGACAGCACTCACACTTCGACCACGGAGCCGGTAGTGCCGGGCTTGGTGACCGACACCAAGAGCAAATGGGCGGTGCAGACGCTCTGTAAGTTTAAATCAGCGGGCCCAGATGGAAATTTCAAGTAGGGTGGTCGTGGAATGGCTTAAAATAATATTCGATGGGTGCATAAGACTGAATCATGTACCGCATGTTCTTGGAGAACTGCCCGTGTAGCTTTCCTACCATAGGCAGGGAAGATCGGTCGCATGTACCCCAAAGACTACAGGCCCATTAGATTAACATCATTTCTGCTCAAAACCTTTTAGAGACTGGTAGATGTGTACATAAATTCCAACGTGGATGAAAAACTGTAGACACTGCACTGCATAGAGTGGTAATGAATATAGAGAAAGCCCTGCAACATAAGGAGTATGCTCTAGGAGTCTTCTAAGACATTGCCGGGACTGCAATAATGTTTCTAAATGGGCGATCATTGATGGGCATTAAAGTGCATCCAGCCATAGCCAGAAGGATCGGCCGAATGTTAAATTGCAGGAAGATTACTGCACGATGGGGGTTGAGGCCACGGAATCAGTGGACACCGGCACGATGCAGGGTGGGCTGTTATCACCTCTGCTGTCGACGCGCGACATCAACCAACTGCTCAGGTGGTTCAATGAGGGACTTATAAAACTTAAGGCTTACGCAGATGACGCTACAATTGTCATAAGTGCATTCTAACGATGAGCTCTTTGATGGATCGGGCGCTTCGGGATATTCATACCTGGGCATCTAATGTGGAGTTGACAGCCAACGCAGAGATTCCGGATATGGTCTTGTTTACTAAGAGGTAAAAGGTCCTTAATTGGACCAGGCCTAAGTTAGGAGGGGTGAACCTACAGGAGAAACCTTGCACAAAATATCTAGGAATCATCCTAGACAGTAAGTAGTCGTGGAAGCTCAACATAGAGGAGCGATTGAAGAAGGCCTCGACGGCACCTTATGCATGTAAAATAACGCTTGGGTGTACTGTAATATTTGGGGAATGAAAATAAAGTAATTTAGGTTGCAGTGCCCAGTTGGCGGCACCAGATAGAATTTACTGCCAATTGAAACGACAGCAGGTTGAATTCTCCTCTTTATTCAAAAGTTGTTTTCTTTTACAAAAAATTTCTATGAGCTAAAATACCAAGGCTCAGGTTACCGTATGATGCACGGTGTACAAAATATATGTTTGTACAAATGAATGAATGTGTCAATAGAATTTCATGCCGTACCAAAGCGAGCCAAAATATACGTATGTATGTACAATTGTATGAATATGTATGTAAGAGTCAATATATTTTAAGACATTCCAAAACGGTATGAAATATATGTTTGTACAAATGAATGAATAACTTAATGAGTGAATGCTACACCATCCGCCTTTGAAAGAGTAGACATATATAATTTTGTGCACGAATTATCTATGGCTACGCAAGCTAGGTTAATGGTTTTGAATCTGTTTGTGCTTACTTTGCTTGTTGGGTGTGTGTTTTTTTTTGTTTGTTTTTTTTTGTGTTGTGACATTTAGCTTGATTTCCAAAGAATAGTTTACATTTGTTTTTTGTTTTCTCTTTTGTTTTGTTTTATTGTTGTATTTTTATTTTGCATACAATAGAAAATTTCTTTGTGTTTATAAAGTTAAAGTGCTCTTATTCTATGAGTTTAAGTCTATTTTTATGTATTACAATTTTCTTATTTTTATTGGTTTGATTTATGTTTTCTATGTTTCTATTTTCTACATCGTTTTATCGAACTTTTCTACCTTATAGGGAATTAATATAAAATTATTGTTTTCATCGATATTTACTACTCTAAATGATCCTTTATACCTAACTTATGCCCTGATTCATTTTTTACTAACACTAAATTTCCTAAATTTATTTCCTTATATTGTGTTTTCCTATCATAACTCATTTTTTGTTTTCCTTAGCCTGTTTTACCAATTTATATGCTCTATCTTGCGCTATTTGTAACCTATACTTAATTTCTTTGTCGTAAGCCTCATAATTGTATAATGGGCTTACTGTGTTTTCTCTTAAAAATTCGTAAGTCTGGGGTTTTTTGGCAAATACTAGTTCATATGGACAGTACCTAATTATGAACTGTAGATGGGGTAGTATTGTAACAATACACAAAATATTTAAGATATTCATTCCAATCATTTTTGTCAATGGATATGTAGGAACGTACGTATTCATTGAATGTTCTATGACTACGTTCAACAGTGCCTAAAGTTTGGTGGTGGTAGGGTGTTGACGTTTTATGGTTTATTTTTAGAAGCTTGCATAATTCTTCAAATAAGCTATTTTTATATTCGCTTCCCATATCCGTTATAATTGTCTTCAGGCAACCATAAATAAACTAGGATAAAATTTTCGAATATCGCTTTGGCTATTGTTTTTGCGTGTTTGCTGGGTATTGGTATTGCAACCAAATACTTAGTAAAGTCACATATTATAGTAACTGCATATTCATTTCCATTTTCCGTTATGGGAAGAGGGCCTATCGTATCTATTTGTACTGCGTCGAACGCTTTTGTGGGCGTTTCGGTTATAATCATAGGCTCTATCAAATTTTTAATTATTTTATTTTTATTACAATGAGCGCATTTTTTGATATATTTTCTGATATCATTTTTTATTCCTTTCCAATAGTATTGTAATGAATTTACTGCAAATCCTCTTATATGCAACCTTCTGCTAAGTTCGAATCACTAAACTGTTGAATAAATAACTCCAATATTGAATAATGGAAAAATGGCCTTTATTGAAGTACTACATTATAGCTTGCTTAATTAAACCAAACTGCTTGATAGCTTAAATGAATCTGATTTCTCGCCACTACTGTTGTCGCCTTTTATACTGTCTGATTTCCTCGTTGCATATTTCTAGGCTTTTCTAATTCCAGAACTTACTAGTTAGTTCAGCTACAACTACAGATGTATAACTTTTATAGCTTCTCTCATACCCCATGCGCTTGTATGTGTGAGCGACACTTCCATAATTATAATTGCATACCTTTAGGAGCATCTCAGATAAGATATCTGCATGTGTTTGTGCATCTCTTCTCCGCTGCGTGTACGTACATGTGTAGACATAATGATTGAATTATTGATGTGCATTACGTCACTGCTTAGCATCGGCTTAGAGATGGCAGTACCCCTTAGTGTTGCTAATATTCGTAACACTGCCCTCCACCTAAGTTTGATCGTCCCGATCAGACAAATCTCTCGATCTAAACGTTGCCAGCCTTTCCAAATGGACCACTTTCATTTTGGTTCGTGGTTTACCGATGGTTTGTATGCGGTACACTACATCGTTGATCCGTTTTACAACTTTGTATGGGCCTTCCCAATTACACTGCAATTTCGGGGACAAACCTTTTTTACGTTGTGGGTTGTATAACAGCACCAAATCTGCTTCCTGAAAACCTTCCGAATTAATTGCTTTATCGTATCTGGCTTTCATCTTGTCACTCATAATCTTGGTTCGTTGCCTTATCAGATCATGTATTTCTCTTAGCTCTTCTTCCAAATCACCAGTGGATTTCTTGACATTTCTCTCCGCATTGGCATCTATCCCAAACTTCAAATCAGCTGGCAGTCTAAGGTCATTGCCAAAAATTACTTTTGCAGGGGTTTGGCCCGTTGTCTCATGCACTGCTGATCGGTAAGCCATCAAGAATAATGATATGGGGTATATCCCACTCCTTATGGTACTTGTCTACTACTTTCCTTAAATGCTCCTCCAATGTTCTATTGAAACGTTCCACCATACCATCGGACTGAGGATGCAATGCAGTTGTCCGTGTTTTCCGATTGCCCAACTTCTTGCACATTTCCTGGAACACAGCTGATTCAAAATTCCTGCCTTGACCAGAATGTAACTCCATTGGTAGACAATACCTTGTAACCCAATTGTTTATAAACACTTCTGCTAATGTTTCCGCTTCTTGATTTGGGATTGGGTATACCTCTGGCCATTTGCTGAAATAATCCATAACTACCAGCACATATTTGTTTCCGCAGTTGCTAGTAGGAAATGGACCTGCGACATCCATAGCGATCCTTTCAAATGGCGCACCTGTGTTATATTGCTTCATCTGGCCATGACTTCGGGTTCTGGGCCCTTCGCTCTGCTGCAAACCTCGCAGTTCGCAATCCACTCAGTGACCGACTGACGGCAACCAACCCAATAGAATCTCTGTTTAATCTCTCGAGCGTCTTCGTGATTCCAAGATGACCTCCGCTTGGACCATTATGCAGCTCGCGGAGCACGTCAGGAATCCTCTTTCTAGGTACAACAATCAGTTTTTTTTTCTTTGACCATCCTCTTCATATCGATGCAGCACGATATCATCAAATGTCACTGTGCCCAATGACTTCGCAATGGACTCTCTGCTGACATCTCCTCTCTGCTTGGTCTTTCGTTTCGTTCGAGCCCTTGCATAACATGTGACAGATCTGTATCTTCTAGCTGACACTTTCTAGTGTCTTGTCCCATTCATCGTACACGTTATAGTCATTAGCCGGATCTTAAGTCTTCTTTAGCCTCGGCCTTTGAACAGTGCTTGCATTCCAAACTACATGGTCTTCGTGACATTGCATCGGCATTTCCATGGGTACTACCTTTTCGATGCTCAATGGAAAAGTCATAGCTTTGTAGTCGCTCGATCCACCGTGCCAATTGTCCTTCCGGATTACGGAACTGCAGAAGCCATTTCAACGCTGCGTGATCTGTCCTGACACGGAATCGCTGGCCGTAGAGGTATTTGTGAAAATGTTTAATGCACTCTACCAATGCCAACAGCTCTCTCCGCGTAACGCAGTAGTTCCTCTCTGGTTTTCCAATCGAACGGCTGTAATATGCAACTACCTTCTCCTGTCCATCGACCAGTTGTGATAAAACGCCTCCTATAGCATATCCACTCGCATCTGTATCTAGAATAAATCTTGCTCCTGGAATCGGATATGCTAACATTGGGGCAGTGCACAAACGCTCCTTCAATGTTTGGAAAGCCACTTCTTGCTCCTTCTTCCATTCAAAAGCTTTATTTTTTCTTGTAAGCTCATGGAGGCTATGGGCTACGCTGGAAAAATTTGGTACAAATCGGCGGTAATATGTGCACAGCCCAAGGAAACTTCTCAATTCATGTAGGTTCTGTGGTCTTGGCAATCCTTTACAGCCTCTATCTTTTCGTTCGCAGTGCAGATGCCCTCTGTCGTTACTTGTGACCCAAATAATTTACTTCCTTTTAAACAGCGCACACTTTTTGGGACTTAACTTCAGACCAGCGCCAGCTATTCTCTGGAAAACTTCCTCCAAGTTCTTAAGATGTTCATCAAAGTTCTTGCCCAATACGATGATGTCGTCCAGGTACACCAAGCATGTTTTCCAATGTAGTCCTTTCAGTACCTGGTCCATGAGTCTCTCAAAAGTAGCTGGTGCATTACAAAGTCCAAAAGGCATCACTGTAAATTGCCAAAGACCACACCGACACTGAAGGCTGTTTTCTCTTTATCTTCCTCCTTCACCTCAACTTGCCAGTAGCCGCTTTCAAGTCAGTGTGGAAAACCATTTCGTACCAGATAGCGAGTCCAGAGTGTCGTCAATTCTTGGCAATGGGTAGCTATCCTTTTTCGTAACGTCATTCAACTTCCGGTAGTCCACGCAAAACCTCATTTTTCCATCCTTCTTCTTTACAAGTACTACCGGTGAGCTCCATGGACTAGCTGATGGTTCGATGACGCCGCTGTGCTCATTTCTTGTATCGATTTGACTCACAACTTCCCGCTTCGCCAGTGGAACACTACGTGGAGCTTGACGGATCGGCCTCGCATCTCCAGTGTCAATTTGATGTTTCACAACGTTGGTGCGGCCTGGTTTGGAACCATCCTGGTCAAATATGTTCGCGTACTTTAGGAGCAGTTGTTTTGCCTTACTCTGATAGGCTTCCTCTAGCCCCTGCGTCCATGCCGTGATGTCATTTGAAAGATCAGTATTACTAGATGAAACGTGTTCCTGGAGCTGTTCACAGTTAATAACTACTTCAGCCTCTGGCATCTTCCCAAAATAGCTCCTTTGGTCAGTTTGAGTGGTGACTTGAACTCATTGAGTACTCTTACCGGAATACGTCCATCTTGTTTTGTCATAGCCAGGGTTTTTCCTACAAGTATGTTCAGTGCTGATTTGTTTGCTGCTTCGACAACCCACAATTTGTTTGTCCCACAATCTCCATCAACCTTTGCCCAGATGACTGCTTCTGATTTTGGTGGTATTTGCTGACTCTCTTCCACCAGCACTCGTTTACTGCTGTAGCCTCTCTCGTAGCCGAAATTAAGTGGCACATCCATGTTCTTATATCGCATCGTCTTGCTTTGCATATCGATCTTGATGCCTTGGTTGATTAAGAAGTCCACTCCAATTATGATTTCATCAACAATATCTGCCACTATAAAATTGTGTAGTACCGTGACGTTCCCAATTGCTACTTCACATTCTACTTCTCCAATTACCTGGGTGTCCTCTCCCGTGGCTGTACGTAATCTTGCTCCAAGCAATGGTCTTATCTTTTTGTTGACTAAATCCGCTCGAATGATGGAATGAGATGCACCCGTATCTACAGTCAGTAAACGTTCCTTTCCATCCACATGTCCTCCAACAGTAAGATTGCTCGATCTTCTTCCAATCTGCGAGATAGAGATTATGGGGCATTCAATTGCGGGAGCCAGCTGTCGCCCCTTGCGGCTGACTCGATTTAGTTTAACGATTGAGTGGTCTTGGAGATTTGCTCATCTCCTTCTGCTCTGCGTTTACGACCACCCACATTGTTGGAACTGTTAGGGTTGGTGTTGCAATAACGCGCAATATGCCCTGGCTTTCCACACTTAAAGCATTTGACTGCATCATTATTCTTCTGCTGCGTACCCTTCAATGCTTCCAAAATTGCGTCTACCCAGTCTGGCCTTTCCACTTCCACGCGATGAGCTTTGTACGCTGGCTTACTCAAAAGTGAGGCTGTTTCCTGAGTCAGTGCATGCGATACCGTTTCAGCAAATGTTAGTTTTGGATTCGCATATGTAGCCCGCTTCGTTTCCACATCTCGTATGCCATTTATGAAGCTCTGGATTTTTACCCTTTCAGTGTATTCCACGGGTGCGTCCGCATTTGCAAGATGAGCCAATCTTTCAATATCTGAAGCAAACTCCTGCAATGTCTCATTTGCTTTTTGGTAGCGGTTTTGCAACTCAATTTGGAATATCTGTTTTCTATGTCGCTTCCATAACGTCGTTCTACAGCAGCCATCAATGCTTCATAGTTGTTCCGCTCTCCTTCGGGAATCGTCTGTAGGATTTCGGCTGCTGGCCCCTTCAATGCCACGAACAGTGCAGCAACTTTATCTTCCGCATTCCAGTTGTTCACTGCTGCGGTCTTCTCAAACTGTAGCTTGAAGACCTGGAAAGGAACAGAACCGTCAAAAGATGGAGTTTTTACCTTCGTATTACTCGCTGAAGCAGCCGGGCGATTAAGTTGCAATTGCTGTATACGACCTCTCAAAGCATCCACCTCTGCCTCGAATTTTTCTTCAAACTGCGTTATTTTCTCGTCCATACGCGCTTCCAATTGTGCAGAGATCTGCGATGATACCTGTGCTAAATTTGTGCCGACATTTCGGATATTCGTGCGTCTTGTGCTTCAATTTTAGATGTATTTCTGACGATATCTCTGAGATACGTGTCTCTTGTGATTCCAGTTGGGATGCCATATATGTCTTTTGCTCTTCCAGTTGGGATGCCATATATGTCTTCTGCTCTTCCAGTTGTGATGACATATTTGTGGATATTTGTGACGACATTTCTGAAATGCGCGTTTCTTGTATCTCCAATTGTGATGCCATATATGTTTTCTGTTCTTCCAGTTGGGATGCAATTTGCGACGACATTGATGTTACTGTCGATGTTTGTGCAGATATTGCAGCCAATATCATGTTCAAGTCTGTGCTGGTAACTGTCTGCGATGTTTCTTCCATTTTTGTTGTTTCCTCGCCATCAAGATGAAAGTCATACTCTTCCACGTCAATTCCTTCTAATTCCATTGCCTGTCGTAGTCGTTCCTGAAGTTCTAGTTTAATGCCGGTTGTATTCAATCTACGGCTCTCCAACTCCTTCTTCAGTTGCTGGATCTTCAATTCACTTAACTTTGGCATGTCCAAGTTGTATTCGAAGTCTTCGGAATTTATTCAACAATTCCTCTTCTGACACCAATTGTAACGAATTTACTGCAAATCCTCTTATATGCAACCTTCTGCTAAGTTCGAATCACTAAACTGTTGAATAAATAACTCCAATATTGAATAATGGAAAAATGGCCTTTATTAAAGTACTTCACAATAACACTTATAGCTTGCTTAATTAAACCAAACTGCTTGATAGCTTAAATGAAACTGATTTCTCGCCTCTACTGTTGTCGCCTTTTATACTGTCTGATTTCCTCGTTGCATATTTCTAGGCTTTTCTAATTCCAGAACTTACTAGTTAGTTCAGCTACAACTACAGATGTATAACTTTTATAGCTTCTCTCATACCCCATGCGCTTGGATGTGTGAGCGACACTTCCACAATTATAATTGCATACCTTTAGGAGCATCTCAGATAAGATATCTGCATGTGTTTGCGCATCTCTTCTCCGCTGCGTGTACGTACATATGTGTAGACATAATGATTGAATTATTGATGTGCATTACGTCACTGCTTTGCATCGGCTTAGAGATGGCAGTACCCCTTAGTGTTTCTAATATTCGTAACAGGATTTTTGTTTTATTTTATTTGTCATGCGATTTATTCCTGGGTGACCACCAAAAACAGGATCGTCATGAAATTTGTGAAGAATTTCTTTAATTTTTGCATTATTTGTCACATGCATAACTTCTGGAGTTAATGCTATAATTAAATTTTTGATAATTATCTTTAAACAATTTGTCTCTTAAGGACAGCTGTATTTTTCTAATTCCTAAATTGCCGGCTTCTTTCCTAAGCCTGGCAAAGATTTGACCTAACGTCAATCTTCGCCTCAACAATTAGATTTTTTATATTAATTTCGCTACAAATGTTCTTTCCTTTTTTGAATGTAATTTCGGAGGATCGAATACGAGCTGGACTAGTCTCTTTACTTCACATTTATTTAGCGCTTCAAATATTATTGGGTTCTCTTTGTGACTTTTATTTCTTCGTTTTACTACTGAACTGTTTATTGTTATGATTTGTGTTAGTTTCCGACCTAGTCGTAACTTTTAATATTCTACACGCTTCTACCGATATTTGTTTTAGTTCTTTAATATCTATGCGTGATAATGCGTCGGCTACATAGTTTTCTTTACCTGCGATATACTCCACCTCGAAATCATATTCTTCCTGATCTAATCTGATTCGAGTTAACTTTGATGACGGATTTTTTATCGAAAATAGGAATGTTAAGGTCTGTGGTCTGTTTGGACGCAAAAATTTCTATCGTAAACGTATGGTCTAAAATATGTTATGGCCCAATGAATGGCCACTAATTCCTTCTCAATTGTGCTTTATTAATTTCTCCTTTAGTAAATGATCGTGATGCATAGGCAATGTTTTCTTTCATACTCTTGGCTTAATACTGCTCCGCAAGCATATCCACTTGCGTCAGTTGTTATACAAAATTGTTTATTGAAATCGGGATATTGTAGGATATTAGGGCTTATTAACACAGCTTTCAAATAGTCAAAGGATTTTTTGCAATCCTCTGTCCAGTCGAAAACTACATTTTTCTTGCAAAGTCTTGTTATTATTCCAGATATTCTGCAAAATTTGGGATAAATCTTCTGTAATAATTGCAAAATGCGACGAATCTCTTCGGCCTCATCCGCGTTTTAAGTGTTGGGTAATTTTTAACTGTTTCCAATTTACTGGGATCTGGCAAATCCTTTGCTTGTGCACTTTATGACCAAGGTAAGTACTTCTTGGTTGAAAATAAACATTTATCAGGATGTAATTTTAAATATATTTTCTACAGTTGCGAAAATATCTCGTAAATTTTTAATCATATGACTTTCGGAGCATCCTAATACGACTAAATCGTCCATGTATAGGAATGCTGTGAAGGTTTAAAGCCTGCAAATGCTAATCTCATCATTCTTTGGAATGAGTTCGGTGCTACTTTAAGGCCATACGGTAGTCTTTTAAACGATAAGTACCATTATCTGCTGTAAAGGATGTGATATCTCTTGACTCTTCGCCGAGTTCCATCTGTGTGAAATCCAGACATTAAATCTAAGCATGAAAAATATTTAGCTCTTCTAACTGATCTAGTATGTCATCAATTATTTTGTAAAGGAATTTATCGCGGTTAATTTTTTATTTACTTGTCTGTAATCTACAACCATTCCACCTTCTTTCTTGGTATTCGGGAGTGATTTTTTCCGTTACTAATAAAATTGGACTATTGAATTCTGAAATTGAAGGTTCTATTATGTCATCTTTACTAATTTGCTTTACTTGTTTATTAATTTTACTCTTATGAGCTTCTGGTATTCTATAATTTTTTACGTAGACTTGGTATTGCCTTTCATATGAAGTTTTGTGTTGTAAAAATTATAGTGGTAATTGGTCTGTTTTCCAATGAAAAATGTCAATGAATTCGCACATAATGCATTAAGTGCTTTGATTTGCAAATTTTGGAAATTTTTATTTAATCTTTCTAATTTTCCTTATTGTTTGCCTCATTTCTCGAGTTTTTTGCTTTAACTATTGTATAATCATTAAAATTTTCCTGTACGAGTATTAAATCTTGAAGTGTTGCATTTTTATATCTGTGTATTTATAATTTCTAACTGAATGTTTGTTGTGAATTTGCTAGTGTGTTGTGCAATAAAAATACTTTCAGACATTTTTGTGTGTGGGATTAATAAATCTGAATTTTCTATTTTCTTTTATGTTGAATTTGTCGAACTACTTCTGATCGTTGTCGAGAGCTGAAATACTATTGAATGTTGGTTTTGATATCTATCTGAATTATTATGTTTTTTCTGGGTAGTCATATGGTCTTTATTTGTATTAAGTGGGTCACACTTCTGTTTGATAATCTAAGAATGCAATTATATTTTTTTTTTGTAATGAAATCTTTTGTAATCCCAATATCCATCTCTATAAATCCCCCACCCAATAAAATTTATTATTCCATCGTGCATGTGGGATTTGGGAAATTGTCTTCTGGTTCTTTCTACTCTAAACTATCTTCTCTCTGCGTTTCGCAGAGTTGCGGACGTAGAGGCCAAGAAAGACGGGCGGGGAAAGGCGAGGAGGAGGGAAGCAGGAAAATGTGCAGATGGTCGGCCATGGGGAGTGGATGGAAAGGGAGGGAGGAGGAGGGAGAGGAGGAAGGAGGGAGGGGAGAAAGGGGAAGGAGAGAAGGAGGGGAA
>JARSSU010039636.1:0-48391 GCA_029619165.1 Eurosta solidaginis | reverse complement strand
TTTTTGCATTTTAGTCGCTGTATATTTATATTCGCGGGCAAGTATATATATACCCACTGGTCAACAGTCGCACAACCCCACTACCTAAGTTTCATGTAACCCAGGAAAATCCTCCTTGGTTCAACACCCACTGTAATGTAGCATTATGCTTCATACGCACTGTAACACACTTGCAATAATACGCATCATGAACTCCAAATATATTTTAGTAACAATCATATTACAATATTTTCCAACATAAATTATTGAACTAACCCAGACGGTTAACTAACTTCAATGGAATGCCGAATATGAAACCCTTATCCGTTCACAGCCAATAAATTGCTTAGTTCATACAAACCATTATGGGAACCAACTAAAAAGTACTCGCATCGATATGCCAACAGGCGCCAGTGGCCAATTTGGCTTCGCTAGCGGCATTTAATTAAAATTTTCAAATTTGAAAAACCGTTAATTTTTTTTTAACAATCGATAACAAATACATTCACTAGATTTCTATCGATTTTTAAAAGCTCAGCTTACAGCTGATGAACAGCTGTGAGCTGTCAAAGTCAGCACATGTTTCTGCAAGTGTTGTGCAAAATATTTCGGCCTTTTTGATTATCGTTTTCGTATTCGTGTTAAACTTGCAAATTTTATTATTTTCATTAAAAGTTTTGTTATATACTAACGCCAAGGTATGTATTATATAAAACAAACTGTGGTTGTGATCTGTGTATACTTATGTTATTTATAAAACGTAATCGTGTTTAAGTGTATTAGCAACTCGCCCATTGTAACGTACACCTGTTTTTCGTGGAGTAGAACTTTTAAAATTCACCTAGATTCAGTGTAATTTTAAATTTTCCTATATGTGTAAACCATTGTGTGTCCAAAATGTCCAAAATGAACTGCGAGTACCTGCGAGCCTTCAATTTATTGTACTTTTTAGGCAAAATGTCTGTGTCAAAACGCACCCTTTTTTTAATATGGCATGAAGAAGCGATCCCCACCAAGAAGTTTCTCGCCGTAGAAAATTATGTTTTTGGTACCGTTTTGAGTAAAATTACCTATACTCAGAAGGAGCAGTGCAAAAATTGAAAGAAACTGCGCAATTTTGTTAGTAGGCTTATCCAAAAGTGGAAGGCCTGTGGCAGAAGTAAGGTGTTTTTCGAAAAAATTAACCAAGAATGGCTAGATACACCATTGGTATTGTTGGGAAAAAAAGCAAATGAAAATATTGGACGGCCGGAAAAAGAGCTTTCCAAGTGCTGCAGAAAAACGCAAGTCAATAAGATGTCAGGGCTTACAGAGGAAGTGTCATGTGAAGGATTGTTGGTAGCTGCAAGCTGCAGTTTATATAAAGCTGGAAAGCGCAGTGCTTACAAAGTTGTAGAAATGGTAAATGGCGATGAGGAGTTTAGCGGAAAGGTAATACAAAATATAAACAAACCAAAGCCCCTTCCATCCAAATTTTCGGACGACAAAGCGCTTGCGCTATTTGTAGATCTTGGACATACCAGATACACTTGGAACTTGAATAAGAAAGTAGCAAAAACCAAAACGCCGATATATATCCATGCTACGAAAAATTACGCTTCGCCAAAAAAAAGTGCTATCCTAGTGACATTACAGTCACTGATTATTATGCTGAAGTGCCACTAGAAAGT
Organism: Eurosta solidaginis; assembly: GCA_029619165.1. Lineage (NCBI taxonomy): Eukaryota > Metazoa > Arthropoda > Insecta > Diptera > Tephritidae > Eurosta > Eurosta solidaginis. The sequence goes on along the minus strand of JARSSU010039636.1, from coordinate 46,742 downwards.
CTTGTGGACCATACAATAAACAGGATCATGGAAGCACACTCTGAAAGTTTTGAAATCCCATCTAGAAGTAATAATAACACCCATTTAACTGCTGTCTACAAATGGGGTTGTGATGGCAGCAGCGGCCATTCCACATATAGGCAAAAATTTAACGACTGCGAAGGAAACATGAGAGACCAATATTTATTTTCAATTTGTATTGTACCACTGCAAGTGCAGAACGGACCGACAGTTTTATGGAAAAACAATCGACCTTCTTCAAACGATACTGTCGACCAATCAAAATACTTTGCGACAAGGAAACGGCGGACCTGAGTCGTAGGGAAATTGAAAATATTAAGAGCCAAATATTAAATATTGTACCAACATATGTAAACTCATTGATTATTGATCACCAATTTCACATGACCATGCTTGATGGTAAAACTTTCAGCGTCATTTCAGAATCTTCTTCGCAAATATGCGGAATCTGCAAGGCAACACCGAAAAATATGAATGACTTAAATTTGGTGAAAAGCTTTCCAATTAAAGTGAACCTCTTTCAATATGGGCTATCCAGTCTCCACGCCTGGATAAGGTTTTTTGAATGTATTTTGCACATATCCTATAGAATACCAATAAAAAAGTGGCAAACTCGTGGTGCTGACAAGGATATTGTTGGACAAAATAAAACAAATATACAGCAGAAGCTACGAGAAGAAATGCATTTGTTGGTCGACATACCAATGGCTGTTACTGGAAATACCAACAACGGAAATACGACAAGAAGGTTCTTTCAGCAACCAGATTTAGCCGCTCGTATAACTGGGGTGAACGAAAATTTAATATATCGATTCAGCGTCGTCGTACGAGCACTTGCATGTGGATACGATATAAACACGGAGGCATTCAGACTTTACGCAATGGAAACTGCCGAAATTTGTATTACTTTATACCCTTGGTTTTACATGCCCTCGTCTGTTCACAGAATTTTAATTCCTGGAGCAGACATAATCAATCATTTTTCGCTTCCAATTGGTATGATGTCCGAGGAAGCGCTTGAAGCCAGAAATAAAGATTATCGGAACATCCGTGAAAATAATACCAGAAAAAATTGCAGAAAAAATACAATGGAAGATATAATTAACGCTCTTTTTGTTTCTTCCGATCCGTTAATATCTTCATTGTCCAACGGCTCATCAATTTCCTATTCCATAAATATTAGTTTCGATAAGGAAGTTAAAAGCTTGCTTATAATGCATCATTTTGAAGATGATTTCTCTGAATCTGATACTGAAGAATCTGATTAATATTTCTTTTATAATATGGTTTCTCTTTGAGTTGACAATTTTTTTCTTATTTTATATATGAATATATGGTGGAAAATGTTTATTGAATTAAAAACAAATTAAAAAATTTAAAAAAAATAAAAAATTAAAAAAAAATTTTAAATTAAAAATTAACAAAAAAAAATTTTATTTTTTTTCCAAAAATTGTTTGATTTTTTTCTGAATTGGGAAAAAAAAATGTTTGAAGATAACTTCTTTACTTTGGAAGCTATGAATAAAATGCCGCTAGCGAAGCCAAATTGGCCACTGTGCAGGCGTACAAACTTACAAACTTACGTGTATGCATAGCCTTAACCAAAGTACTCACATTGATCTGCCGACGTTGCTAAATAACATATACAAAACTACATGTATAGAGTCAAGCATACTAAACTACATGTATACAAAGACTGTATACAAACATACATGTACTCATACCCCATTTTCAATGTACATATTTTTAGTTATTAGTATTAAGATATTTATGAATGTATAGGTTGAGTAAATTACTATATAAGACAAAGAATTTATTGAATAAACAGAGATTTAATGTTTGCACATCGAAGTCGCAACTTCTTTTAATTTCCAAACATTTCACCAGCTCAAGGTCAACATCGTTATCCAGTTCGGGAAAATAGAGGACTAACAAAGAAATTTGATGACTACGTTCGATTTTAAAAGGGGAGGAAATGTGGAGAATGAATGCAACTGTATACAAATATACTTGGCAGAGATTAGAATTATCACATTAGCCTTGATTTTGAACTATTAAATGCTGAGAAAAATATGCAGAATAAACATTAATTAATTTTGTAATTTGGAAATACAACAATTATTATATCAAATAATGATATCTTCCCTAAAAGTGAAGCTTTTACATCTAGAATTTATCAATATAATTGGCGACCAGCTCCATTTTTTTTAAATTATAATCAAATACCTAACCCATTAACTGTATATTTTTTGTTCAAATAAAAATTGAACATGCATGTATGTATGTATGTACATACACATGTGAACAAATATTAGTAATACAATCCATAGATAATTTTGAGAAATAATATTGACACATAAACTGATATTTACAACAAACATATGTACATTAGACCTGGCGCAGCTTATATGAGATTTTTTTTTGGAATTTTGAGTACGGGGATTGGTCAAATATGCGATTCGATGTAATAATTCATGTGGTAAATTTTTAACTCGATCAGAGCGTGCCAACCTGTGCCATAATGAGGTCAAAGGTCAAAATATAGAAAAACACTTGGTTTTTTTTACTGTTATCTGTTTATTTATTATATATAGAATGTAATGACCTCATTTTTCCTCAATATTTTGCACAGTAATTTTTTCTATATGTCCAATAATGATAAGAAAATTTATAAATATTAGAAAAGAGTAAATTAGTAAAAATTCCATTGAACTAAGGCGGGCCACTGACTACACAAATTATCTGCACAAGACTGTTGTTGGAATTGAGTGGAATTGCGTTCACTGAGTTCACAACAACAAATTACTCGAATTTGCGCAGATAATGTAGTCAGTGGCCCGCCTAACGGTAAATTCATACATTACGGTTCACATACGCCAATGTTGATAATTAGACAGACTGAGACGTGCAAATAGAGCTTTTAATATTTTGTCATTGCGAAATTGACTGTGGTTAAGAAAGGGTCTTTATTAAAATAATTACAAATAGTAAAAGTTATACTGCAATATCGTGATGGCTGTAAATAATTTTGTTACACTTAGATCTGCTGACACAAACGTATATTTGATAGGAAAATGTGAAAAAAATATACTTGGAAGCAAGTTACCGTCAAAACTACAAGTGCTGAAATGTTTTTTTTACTATGTGCGGTGTGAAAAGAAAACAATTAAGGAAAGTGCTAAATTGGCTTCGAAGGAAATATTGCCTTTTTGGGAAAGAGCACGTGTTCCAACGTTAAACAAAAAAACATGTGACGATAAATTGGTGAAATTATATGAGTGGAGAACAGTACAGAAATTTTGTACATCTTCGTTTCCTAGTTCTCGTAAAAAGGAAAATGATTTCAATGATAATTTGAACAATTTATTCGATATTGCACATGCTGATGCTTTAGAAATGATAGCTATTCCTGAGGACCGAGACTTTTTAATTAAACAAAGAGAGCCAGGTCGTGTTGGGAGCATGATTTCTATAGATCAATGTCTCGCAAATAAAGAAAAACGGAAGGCGCAAAGGTTAGAAGAAGAAAATCGACGCAGAGCAAAGTATCAAAGATTAGAAAGCACTCAAGGTATTTAGTTAATTCTGCTGAAACAAATAACATGTAAGTTTCTCTTTCAACTAATTTTTTTTAGAGTTGAGTGTAGACTATGATGTACGTGAAGAAAGTGAATGTGAGTCTGAAAAATTTGTAGAGCAGTTGATGATCGTATCAAACACCAACGAGCTGAAAAAAAAACGTGGTAAAAAAAGCTTCATAGATGATAGAATGCTTGCTTGCATGGATGCTGGCAATATGTCAACCCCACTCGCAATTCATTTTATTATTGCAACAGCTAAAGCTTTGGGTCACAATATTGAAGATCTGGTTATTAATTGTACAAATTTATTTTGTACATTCATATATTCCATCACAATGCAATGCACATAAAAATCACAAATGTTTTCACATTTTTCTGTGTGACATTTCTTATCACACACAATTAGTTTAAAATATATGTCTGCTTGAAAGTACTTGAAATGCACACAAAGTAACTAAATAAAGACCTACTGATTGTCTATATTAAGAAATATCTTATAAGGCAAACAGTAATATACAAGTTAAGTTATGATGCCTATTGCACATCTCTGCTAAGTCAACAATATGCCTAGCTTCTCTACGTAGCCTCAAACAACTAGTTAGCAACCAAGTCAAATGGCAAGGTCAATTGATGCAGAGCAAAACAAACCAACAAATGATCATCGCTTGCCTAACAACAATCCAACTCAAATGCCCATCGCTTGCCTAACAGAGCTTGCCCAACAACAGCGCAACTAATCGCACAAAAGCAATACGTGACGCTACCATAGTAACATCATGTGCAAGCCAACAGCATAACAACCCACTGCATACGATCACAGCATAGCAACATCATATGCACGGGCTTGGTATGCAACCCAACGGTAGAACAAGTAATCGCGCGTGGTTCTATCATAGCAACGGCAGGTTTAATATCCAGCCCAGCAACGCACTGCACAATGTCACTGCTTGCGCTTGCTTACCATAGCAACGTGATGGTCGTAGGCAGGCATAAAGAGAAGCGTTAAAACTGATCGCGCGACGTCGCTGCTTGCACTTACCTAGCAACTTGCACTTATCATAGCATCACATGCGCTAGCAACAACAACTGAATGTGCGACCGTTTTACATATGATAACAGCAGCAGCAGAATGGCATTAGGAAAGGTATTTAAGGAGGCATCATTGCCTTTCGAGGGTAATTCAGTTTAATCAGAGAAGTTGCACGGTCAACTAATTAGTCGCTAAATATTTAAAGTTATTTTAAATAAAGTGTTAAAGTAAAGTGTTGTGTTGTGTTATTTATTGAAGGAAAGCAGGGACCATAAGGACCTGCATAACTGGCGCCCAACTATAGTGCAAACCCAAGAGTATAAAAAATACACATATCCTTTAAAGAAGGATTACAATAAAAAAAAATTAAAATCAAATAAAATAAAAAACAGTGCGAGTGCTTTAAAAAAAAATTGATATATCCTTTAAATAAGGGTTATAATTAAAAACAAGACAGTGCAAGACATAAGTGTTTTTAAAAAGCTATATCCTGTAAATAAGGATAAAAACTAAAGGAAAAATACTTGTTTTATTCAAAAAAATTTTCTTAAATATTTATCCTTATCAAATAACGACATAAAAACAGTGACCATTAAAATAAACCAGTGTTCGGAAAAACTTTAAATGAAGTGAATGTCCTTCAAGGAAGTGTGAAAAAAAGTAAAGTCAAAGAAAAATTACTGAATAGTTAAAATATATTAACTTAAAAGCTATTTAAAAAAAAAGTGTACAGAAAAAGGAAAATAAAATCATCCTTGTAAAATAAACCAATGTTTGAAAAACGTTATCTAAAATAAAAATCCTTGAAAAAGGATAAGTGAAAAAAAACAGTAAATTCAAATAAAAATTAGTGAAACAACTTTCGAAATAAATACCTATCCTTAAAAATATAAGAAAAGAACAAGCATATTAATTTAAAGGCTATTAGGAAAAGTAGACGGTGTAAAAAAAAGCATATAAAAAGTGACAGAAAAGTAACCAAAAATATTCTAGAGAAGAGGAAAATTAAATAGTTTGTGAAAAAAATGTCGTTTTGACGGTAGATTTTGAATTATTTAAATAAAAGAAAGGTAAAAAAAAACACTGAATACAAATACAATACGCTAAAACAATAATTATCAAATGGTGCTAAACGTCTTCAAACAGACATTTTTCAAAAAAAAGATGTTGATTTAAAAACTAAAGGCACCCTCTAAATTTAAAAAAAAATTGGAAGTGGCATCTGTAAATCGCAGGACGAAATACTTCATCAATCAACAGGACCTTCGTTACTTCGATATATATGTACGTATAAAAAATTATTAGTTTTAAGAATTGCATTAATAAATATCTATATTCCAATTATCATTATTATAAAAAATTTATAGTGTTTCTACAAAAAATTTTAATAAAAAAATGGATAGAAATGCAGTGGCTAGTTTACTGGCGTCGACAGTAGAAGTGGTTGAAGAGAACTTTAGGGAACAATTAGCAGAGCTAAGACGAGATTTTCAGAGTATTATACCTAAAAGAGTAGAAGTTTTCAGTCCCGTAACTATTGTTGCAGGTACGCAAAGTAGGCATACGGATCTTAATTTGATTAAGTCTCTACCAGAATTTAGGGGTAAAATATCTGAATATCCAGCATGGAGGGAAGCAGCTAGGTTCGCGATAAACTATTATACCGAGGGCTCGGAGCCATATTATATTGCCATGGGTATTTTGCGTAACAAAATAACGTCGGCAGCTAACGAAAATCTTAGCGCTTTTAACACTCCGCTAAACTTTAAAGCCATTATTTCTAAGTTAGACCAATTATATGCAGATAAACGACCACTCCACATATTAGAAAATCAGCTCAATATATTGAGGGAGGGAGCGCTCCGAATTTAAGAGGGGGAGGAGTTAAGTTATGATGCCTATTGCACATCTCTGCTAAGTCAACAATATGCCTAGCTTCTCTACGTAGCCTCAAACAACTAGTTAGCAACCAAGTCAAATGGCAAGGTCAATTGATGCAGAGCAAAACAAGCCAACAAATGATCATCGCTTGCCTAACAACAATCCAACTTAAATGCCCATCGCTTGCCTAACAGAGCTTGCCCAACAACAGCGCAACTAATCGCACAAAAGCAATACATGACGCTACCATAGTAACATCATGTGCAAGCCAACAGCATAACAACCCACTGCATACGATCACAGCATAGCAACATCATATGCACGGGCTTGGTATGCAACCCAACGATAGAACAAGTAATCGCGCGTGGTTCTATCATAGCAACGGCAGGTTTAATATCCAGCCCAGCAACGCACTGCACAATGTCACTGCTTGCGCTTGCTTACCATAGCAACGTGATGGTCGTAGGCAGGCATAAAGAGAAGCGTTAAAACTGATCGCGCGACGTCGCTGCTTGCACTTACCTAGCAACTTGCACTTATCATAGCATCACATGCGCTAGCAACAACAACTGAATGTGCGACCGTTTTTACATATGATCACAGCAGCAGCAGAATGGCATTAGGAAAGGTATTTAAGGAGGCATCATTGCCTTTCGAGGGCAATTCAGTTTAATCAGAGAAGTTGCACGGTCAACTAATTAGTCGCTAAATATTTAAAGTTATTTTAAATAAAGTGTTAAAGTAAAGTGTTGTGTTGTGTTATTTATTGAAGGAAAGCAGGGACCATAAGGACCTGCATAACTTACACACATACATATGTAATTGGATTAGAAACATAGTTTAAGATTTTGTATATAAACTCTTGTATATTATTAAATAAGACAGAATAAAATCATTCTCAATCGAAGACCATCGTTCTGCTTCGTTTTTCTTCTTTAAATCATTTACATTACCACCCCCCGGCAGCGGTAAGGGGTAACCAAGTGAAATTTAAAATAAAATCCCCTTAAACATTTTTTAAATAATGAATATATTTTAAATAAAAATTGATGTTTATATTAAAAATCTCTCAATTTGTTTATTTTCTTTTTACACTATCTATAGGGTAAAACCGGAATAGATGCCCCAAGGGGATAGATAGATGCCCCATATTCAAAAAACATAATTTAATGAACGCATTTTAGTTACAGAAGGGCTTTTGTGCAGTGAGGACGCGTTTCGTTGTCGTTTGACGTTGTTGTGAAAAAGTTGTAAAGGTTGGTATTTTGCGTCGTATAACTTTATAATTAGTAATTGTTAATACAACAACAACATTAGTAATAAATTCCACCCCGGTTAGGGATGGAAAATAATCAGCTGAATATAACATTACTTCTCGTAATAACAATTTCTGCATTAGCAAACTTATATTCTAAGTACATGTCAATATTACTATCCTCCAGGTTTTAGTTTAAGGTTATGTGTGCAGACAATGTTGGAATTCTCATAGATCCTTTAAAAAGTATATACATTTAAAAACTTTGGAAAATCTAGAAAATATTAACAAGCAGCATATAACATTTAAATAAAATTACGAACTTTTTGGCAAGTACAATGAAATGATTATGATAATGAAGTTGCCCCCATAAAAACGAAAATACGTTAAAGAAAAATTGGTATATTAAATCAAGCTTTAAATTAAACAAAGAGATAGTACATGGGTTCTTAGTAAAATTTCTTATCTTGAAATAAATCTTAGTCAATATAAAGCAATGAAAGACTTTCAATTTATTCCGTTGCCAAAGTATTTAGTGTGTTTTATTTTGAGACATTTGTCCAGTTTGAAGTTAAACAATAAGCGAACAAAACCCTGGTAGTAAACGCGCTTTCCTTTTCATCCATTCTTTTAAGGATTCAATATAAGTTGTGGATATGCAGCTGAAATCGTGAAACCAGCGATTTAAAAATTTTAGAAGTTTAAGAAATGCAGTCAAGCACACTTGTTTTGTAATTCAATTATTATTAAATTGTTTGTTTGTTTGTTTATTCATTATCTTTTTATTAGATTTTGTATTAGAAATGATGGTGGGGCGCAATTAACAAGGCTTGGGGTGTGAATACCAAATTTGGCGTAGCAATTACATTTACTTTCATATTTTTCAGTCAAGGAGGTTTAAAATTATAACCTAAGACCGATTAAAGTATTTAAATAAACATACCCATGAAGGCTAAAGATGCTAATAAAAAATGACAATGTATGAATCGTTTATGAGTCATCAATGTGTGACGTTGAAAAGATTATACGAAATTCGCCGAAAACAAATATTAATACTATTTACTTCAAAAGTTGAATATTTTTAGGGCAAATGTTTAAAGCAAACGACATATAACGACGATGTACGAGCCGCGATGAAATTATTACAGGAACTGCAAGATATATAGGAGAACAGAGAAATAGTCTCTGTAGAACAATTTCAAGTGCAACAATTTTTAAAGACGATGTTACGGTCTGCTGTTATGGCCTACGGTTACGGTCCACTTGGGAGCGTTTTCGTGCGAACACACCTAGTGACTGGTGATGGGGCGAAAGTTGCGATACAAAAGTATCGAAACAAAGAAAGAAAAATTCTGCGATCACTAGCAAAAGAAAAAAACCACGAGTTTCCGCAGATCGAAAAATCCTTCTTTCTTTCCTTTTTCCTGGTTGGGAGCGGAGTAAGTCAGACGAGAATTAACAATTATAGTGGCTTAGCGATTGGTGTGCTTTGAATCTTTTTTTTCTGGTTGGCACGCGGATCAACTGAGGATTACAGATCTATAGTGGCTTAGCAATTTGTGTGCTTTTAATGCTTCCTTTTACTGGTTGGCACGCGGAACGAGGATTACAAATTTATAGTGGCGTTAGTGATTTGTTTGTTTTTAATTCATTCTTGTCCTGATTGGCACGCGGAGTTCGTATGCAAGGGGCCACCGAAAATTTAGGTGCGTCGGTGGCCATGGATTTGAGGGTGGGTAATGCAACGGGCGTCGCAACGACACCCGCGGCGCCCCCTATGTATATTCGGCCCTTTTTGTTATTTTCCTTTTCTTTTTCAGGTCTTTTAAGTTTCAGCGTTAGTAACCGGCCATGTCCGGTTCGGTAATTTTTTTGCGTCTATTTCTTTTTTTTGCGATATTATTTTTTTTCTGAATTTAAATTTTTGAATGTTAACGGTCTGTCCGTGACATCCGGTTCGGCCGGATGTTGTTTTATTTTGAATTATAAGCGTTTGAGTCGGTCTCTGCGCTTTTTGACAGTTGAGTTTTGAATAGGCATGATAGGAACTTTTTTCTGTTTATGGCGCAGGAACAGTAAGGTTGGCAAGGACCCGCCCCAGCCGACAATGACTAGCCATTGTGCACCACCACATCATGCCGACCGCCTTCCTTACTGCTCCCATAGTAAATGCGTATCCATAACAACGAGCTAAGTATTTTGTGGAATATCACATTGAAAATGCCCTTTACGTACAAGTTGGCACTGAAGATGTCACCAAGGTTTTTCGTGCACAGCAAAGTGTAAGACTTAAAGCAGATTCTGCCGAGCGTATGTGATGCACAGGAGATGTGGACATATACCACAATGAGAACCAAATTTTATGAAAATTTGCTCTTCAACTCTAAAATCAACCATCTTGACCAATAACTTATGACGGAGATCACGCAGGTAGAAAAAAAGATCAAAACGAACTTAAATAGAAATATATATATAATATATATATATATATAGAAACATAAATCCACAACGACTTTGCAACGGCACCAGACTCTCAGTCAAGAAAATGATGAACAATGTTATCGAGGCAACAATTTGACTGCAACGAATATCCGCCATTGAAATGGTTTCAATGGAATTTAAAGGAAGAGACTCCCTTTCGGTGTTTGGTTTCAAACATTATGATGGCATCAGGGTTGACCCCGACCTAGCTTTGTTCGCCGCTAGTGCGAACGTACTATCTCCTTACGCTTTGCGAGGACCGATTTCATTTAAAAGCCAATGTTATGGATTTAAAAGCAAACGAACGAAAACTAATCCTGGATTATGCTTGGTTAAATCCGACTTAACACCAATAAGTAATGCTTGGATTGAGCACATGAATGTTAATCCCGACAGATATGCCATTCGAATTCAAACGTGTACAGTTCCCGGTGCGACTCGCTTTCGCAATGACTATTAACAAAGCACAAGGACAATCCTTACAAATGTGTGGATTAAATCTGGAGAATCCATGCTTCTCACATGGACAGCTCTATGTGGCTTGCTCACGTGTCGGAAAACCCTTTGATTTATTAGTCTACGCACCAGATGGAAAAACAAAAAATATTGTGTATCCCACAGCACTTCAATAAACATCGAATTGAAAACTAAACTTTTAATTTTGTTTAGAAATAAGCAAAATCAATAAAATGGTTTAGAATGAATTAAGTATTTGTGTACTGGTTTTTCTTTAACTCTTTCGGCGGCAATGGTTTAATTTTTGTACCATATATTTTACATATTTTCCGCGACGGTGGTACATTTTTCGTACCACATATTTTTTACGTTATCACTTAAGTCTCAAAGGTTTAAAAATGAACCGCACTTGATAACGGGACAATAAAGCAATAATCTTCGCAGAAATAGTGTCGTTTTGTGCAAATTGCGTAGTTTATGTACATTTTATGGTCAGTAAAGCAACTTTTGTGCAACGCAGTGGATGGTTATTGAAAAAAATTAAGAAAAAATAGTTTTTTATAAAATAATTATTAAAATTTATGTTTTGGACAGATATATTGCTAAGGTTTGTATTTTCATGTTTTGGAAATAATATTACAACATAGTTATTGCTGGTAGTGTATTTTGTTGTGGTACTTATATTGAACCATCACGACGTAAGGTATTTTTTTCATTGGAAATTATTTTGCTTATTATTTGTAAAAGAAATATGAATCAGCCACATAAACACCTAAACGATGCAGAAATATGTCAACTTCTGGAAGACATGGAATGATCTCAATGTTGAATGTGCAGAAATTCCCAGCGATTCTGAATCAAATGGAAGCGAAATTGAAGATTTTCCATATTCACCTAATATCGTATATGATGAATTTGATGCTGATGACGACATGCCACTTTCCACATTATATATTTGAATAGAGATAATAATTGTGAAAATGCGATCGTAGGTTCACCTAAGTGGGATAAACTTACAAAAACTTCTCCAGCTTCACAGTTTACCAGTGACACAGGTTTGACTGACCATGTTCGGCAGTTGCAGACAAAACACCTTTGCATTTTTTAATCTGTTCTTGACAGAAGACATTGTAGATCACTTGGTATTCCAAACAAATCTTTACTGCGAGCAACAACGTATATCAAGTGGTAGAAATTACATTGCTACTGATGCTAAAGAAATGCGTGCATTTCTGGCAATAAATTTACTAATGGGAATCAAAAAATATCCATCCTATAAGGATTACTGGTCAAGTACCCAATTTTAAAAGATACTTTTATTCACGAAGTATGAGTTTCAAGCGGTTCGGGTTTTTACTATCAAATTTTCATATCAACATTAATTCAATAATGTCAAAAAGAGGAGACGTATCGTTTGATAAACTTTATAGAATTCGTCCCCTTTTGACTGCCTTAGCTGAAAATTTTAAAAAAATGCTTGAATCCATCAATGGAAATTGCTGTCGATGAATCAATGATCAAATTAAAGGGCGAAGTACTCTGAAGCAATATATGCCAAAAAAACCTATCAAAAGGGGCTATAAAATTATGGATTTTAGCAGATAAAAATGGGTACTGTTGGAAATTTCGATATATATACTGGTAAAACAGATGATGGAGTAATAACCACAAATCTTGGAGAGAAAATTGTTAAAAACCTTGCTGCTGAACTTGTGGGAAAAAATCATATTTGCTTCTTTGATAATTTTTTTACCAGTGTACCCTTGATGCAGACCTGGAAAAAAATCAAATATATGCTTGTGGTACTGTCAATATAAGTCGTAAGTTTTTGCCAAAGTTCAAAAGCGACAAGAAACTCAAACGCGGAGAACATGACTGGTACAGTAACAAAGACCTATGCGCCATCAAATGGAAGGACAAAAGATGTGTTCATTTATTATCAAATTATCATAATGCAGAACAAACAGTTTTCTTGCAAAGAAGGAATAAAGATGGAGCATTGTCTTATATTTCAGCTCCTCAAATAGTCGACGACTACAACAGAAATATGAATTTTGTTGACAAGTTTGATCAAAGAATATCATCATACAAATGTGACCGGAAAAGTCGAAAATGGTGGCATCGCATTTTTTTTTATTTCTTAGATGTTTGTGTGGTAAATTCATATATATTGTATCAATTGGCATTGGAGTCATCAGTCGAACACAAAATCTTCCGGCTTCAAATAATTGAAGGGTTGTTGGCAGAAACAATTGTACACCGAAACATGAAACGGCAGAGCATATCTACACAAATACCAGTAGCCTCAATAAAAAAATTCATACCATTCGTTTCTGAAATTATAAGAACAGCCCAAGCTGCCCATCACCACAACGCAGTACACGCAGATGTGCATTGTGCAGCACAATGAAAAAACAAATAAGAACAGATTGGATTTGCGCAACATGTAATGTACCGTTGTGTTTATCAAAGAATAAAAGATTATCATAAAAGTAGTTCAAGTGGTCATGGTCTATAAATTGAACCACTATAAAATATTATTTTTAACAAAAATATAAATCATCTAAGAATTTTTTGTGAATTCATTTTAAGTTTTGATCATTTTTTATTAAAATAAAACATTTAATTAAAAAAAAAGTTCTCTGCTACACAAGGGGGTAGAATTTTTCTTGAATATTTGCCGCTGAAAGAGTTAAAATTATTTTTCTTAAACGCAACGCGCGCCGGGTACAGCTAGTTTTAAATAAAAATTGATATTTATATTAAAAATCTTATTTTGTTTATTTCCTTTTTACACTATCTATAGGGTAAAACCAGAATAGATGCCTCATATTCAAAAAACATAATTTAATGAACCCGTGACTAAGAATTAATTACATAGGTAGGAGCCGCAGTCCACCCGCATTTTAGTTACCGAAGAGCTTTTGTGCAGTGAGGACGCGTTTTCGTTGTTGTTTGATGTTGTTGTGACACGTAAAAGTTTTAAAGGTTGGTATTTTGCGTCGTATAACTTTATAATTAGTAATTGTTAATACAACAACATTAATAATAAATTCCACCCAGATTAGGGATGGAAAATAATCAGCTGAATATAACATTACTTCTCTTAATAACAGTTTCTGCATTAGCAAACTTATATTTTAAGTGTATGTCAATATTACTATCCTCCAGGTTTTAGTTTAAGGATATGTGTGCAGACAATGTTGATACTCTCATAGATCCTTTAAAAAGTATATACATTTAAAAACTTTGGAAAATCTAGAAAATATTAACAAGCAGCATATAACATTTAAATAAAATTACGAACTTTTTGGCAAGTACAATGAAATAATTATGATAATGAAGTTGCCCCCATAAAAACGAAAATACGTCAAAGAAAAATTGGTATATTAAATCAAGCTTTAAATTAAACAAAGAGATAGTACATGGGTTCTTAGTAAAATTTCTTATCTTGAAATAAATCTTAGTCAATATAAAGCAATGAAAGACTTCAATTTATTCCGTTGCCAAAGTATTTAGTGTGTTTTATTTTGAGACATTTATCCAGTTTGAAGTTAAACAATAAGCGAACAAAACCCTGGTAGTAAACGCGCTTTCCTTTTCATCCATTCTTTTAAGGATTCAATATAAGTTGTGGATATGCAGCTGAAATCGTGAAGCCAGCGATTTAAAAATTTTAGAAGTTTCAGAAATGCAGTCAAGCACACTTGTTTTGTAATTCAATTATTATTAAATTGGTTGTTTGTTTGTTTATTCATTATTTTCTTATTAGATTTTGTATTAGAAATAATGGTGGGGCGTAATTAACAAGGCTTGGGGTGTGAATACCAAATTTGGCGTAGCAATTACATTTACTTTCATATTTTTCAGTCAAGGAGGTTTTAAATTATAACCTAAGACCGATTAAAGTATTTAAATAAACATTCCCATGAAGGCTAAAGATGCTAATAAAAAATGGCAATGTATGAATCGTTTATGATTCATCAATGTGTGACGTTGAAAAGATTATACGAAATTCGCCGAAAACAAATATTAATACTATTTACCTCAAAAGTTGAATACTTTTCGAGCAAATGTTTAAATCAAACGACATATAACGAAGATGTACGAGTCTGCGATGAAATTATTACAGGAACTGCAAGATATATAGGAGAACAGAGTGTAAGGGTACAATTCCCCAAATCATCTTTTTATAAACCATCTAGCAACATCGTTGCTCACAATGCATCGTGAATAGTGCATCTTGCTAGAAAGAATAAAAGAATGTAGGTTCATATGTAATCAGCTGCTGTGATACAGCACATGAGAAAGAATACGATGTATTTATGTGAGGTGAAATATAGAAAATGATGATGGCACTATTGACAATCGACATTTTCTATATCGCACCATTATAAATTCTGACGAGTTGCACAACGGACGTGCTTGGCATTTTTCACTTTAATAAAATAAAATCTTTTTGATAAAAATTTAATTGAAAGTTTTTGTAAATGCGCGTTTGGCGGATAAGACCGCCTCACAAAGAAATTTAAAGAAGGATATGGCCACAATATGGAGTAGGCGCCCTCCAAGGCATTAGCCAGCCCATGGGGTAGCAAAGATGGCGTACCACATCGGGTAATCTCTGTAGAACAATTTCAAGTGCAACAATTTTTAAAGACGAACTATGTCGTCGTATATCACTTTGAAAATGCCCTTTACGTACAAGTGTGCACGACGATGTCACCCGGCTTTTTCGTGCACAGCAAAGTGTAAGACTTAAAGCAGATTCTGCCGAGCGTATTGGATGCACAGGAGATGTGGACATATGCCACAATGAGAACCAAATTTTATGAAAATTTGCTCCTCAACTCTAAGATAAATATCAAAAAGAACTTAAGGCGAAGCGACACAAAAGCAAAAAGAACAGAAAATTATTGTCTGTCAGTATCGACAATAACTTTAAACTACTACAATTATCATCCACATCAGTAGATAAATAAGCTCAAAGCCATTTTTAATCTTTGTATATTGTATTTATTTTAAATTAAGCATACCGCTTTAACGTTTCTTGCGCATTCATGCTTAGGCCTCAGCAGTTTGTAGCTACTGCATTGTTTTTTGTGTGGGCTTTCCAGTGATTAAAGTTCCTTGGAAAATAAACCTGCTTACGCCTGTATTGCCTGCATTACGCGTGCCTTTAGGAATAGATTGTTCAATAATGGTCGTGCGTGAGTAGTTTGCAACTACCTGCATAGTTTTTTTATGTATATATGATAAAAGCCCTTTAAATACTGCTTTATCTTGGAGAAAACCCACAGTAGATTTGAAAAAATCTTAGTGTACAGACAAATACATTTTATACTAATCAGCGTGTGCAAAATAGTTCTTTATGATAATATTGTTTCGCATTTTACCGGTGTTTTAATTTACGCGATTTATAATGAATAAGAGTGTCTTCAAGTCTCGGTGCTGCAGCCCTTTAAATATAAGTAACCATTCAGCATCTGGTCGGACCTTGAGAAAAATATCAGAAAGTCTAAGGAAAAAATATGTGTTCCTACCAATCTATGCTAAAATTTGCACAGCTTGTAGAATGAAATTGACCCAACTTTCCACCATGTCTCCAGTGTATCAAGAATGCGAATATATTTAGTTTTAAAGATGTATGGTAAACTTGAAATACTTTTATGTCGTTTACAACAATACATATGTTAGTGGGAAATTGTGACAGTTGTGATCCCTTGAGAAGAGAATTATCAGCGAAATCGCTTTCAGTATATTAAGCGTGTACGAAGGTAGCTAAAGTACATAGTATGTTACGGTCTGCGGTTATGGTCTGCTGTTACGGTCTACTTGAGAGAGTCGACGTGCGAACGCCCTAAGGGCGAGGATATGGAAAAGGTGGCATCGCTGGTTAATCCAATGATGTGGGAAAATTCCCGATGACTACCACCACCATGGCGTAAACATACAAGGGGACAGCTGACTCATAGTTTCATGCGAATTGACACCTTACCTTTCAGCGCAGTACGATTTTGACATTAGTCCATCGGTTCGTCAACACGAAATATATCGAACTCGTAATGATGGCCGCAGTATTGTCACCGCGGCTAACACCTGGTGTGGTTCCGCCATGGCAATGACAGTTAAATCACGCGATATTACGGCGCCGTTCCACTGCGCAGTCGCAGTAGAAAGAATTTTGTGCGAGAGATAGATATTTTTTCCAGGACTGAAAAAAAAAGAATGGAGGATTGGAAAAAAACGAATTGGATTTGTTGCAGTGGAAAAATTTTAAAATAAAGAAAAGATGGTATTAGGTCGTTACAAGAATCGTTACAAAAACGGTTGATCTACAAATATGAAATTCGTTACATAGATCCTTTTGTAATATATGCAGATTTTGAAAGTTTGTGTAAAAAAGTAAAGCATAGAGCAAGTAAAAAGATAAAGCAGCACACTTTGCATTTAGCACATTTGGTAATCAAATGAATGACTTCAGCAAATATTTAATCGAACCATTCTTATGATTAGTTGTATACTGCATGATGACTTAATTAGTCGTGTTGCTGCTTAGACAGATAATGAATTTGGTTCATTTGTTAGCTTTTTATGTTACTATGGGAAATAATATGTTTACTACTCATTTATAAGGAGGTTCAAATAGTTGACCTTCTTCACTAATGAGTGAATCGACATATAAACAAACAATATTAGTTTTCTAAGAAAATAAACACCATATAAAGGCAGTTAAAAGAAATTTTACTGTTTAATGACACACAACAAGTGCTATCTCGCGAGCATCATATATGCATTGGTTCTTTAAATGTTTATAGAAAACCAGGAATGGAATAAAAGGATTAAAAAACTATTGAATCTGAATTGGTGGATTAACTTTCAAATCTTTTAAAATAAGTTAAATTGTCCTTTTGTAATATATGCATATTTACGAACCAAAATGAATTCAATATAGCAAACATGAAGGATACTAACCCTTTGATTAAAAAAAAAGGATATGACGACTTGATGATTCATGTTCATCTCATCAGCATGATTTTATTCGCACATTGACATTAAGTTCAATGTTTGGCAAACACTGCCGGCGTTGCCATCCGTTGTGAATATACATGTGTAAAGACAGTAATACGAAATTTCAATAGAAGTACACATTAATTCTATATACAAGATTTAACGTACTTAATTGGTACCCGATAAGATCAAAATGGCGCCCGCAAACATATAAAAGTGCAAAAGCAAAATTACAACTATACTACTACTATAGAAGTTGCAACATGTCAGTCACACACAACGTTATAACCGCTCAGTTGCGTCACGCTCTACAATTCCAACTATTGTTGAAACAACAAATTCGTGGCTCTAAATGGCTTTATTTATACGTGTTTTAAAGCATTTGAATTTGATCTAGGCATTGATATCACATCACATTAAAGTGAAAAATATTAGCATTAACCTCATACTGCTGTTGAAGAAGACTAAACCAGATTACATCATCCTACACCTAAAACAAATTGTAATGAAAACAAATTTTGTAGCTCTAAGTGGCTCTATATATACGCGATGATAGAGAAAATAATATAATTCTACCCTACGACATTTGAAAAACAACAGGTGGCGTGTTTTAACATTAACCACATATTACTTCAGAAAGCGTGTTATACAGATTGTTTATGGGTGAAGAATATTTAAAGGTATCTACTATTTCAATAAAAAATATATTTACAATATGATGATGGCAATCGCGACACAAATATTGATACAGAAACAGACCAATTGTATTTATTCTGTAATATATGCAGGTTTCAAATATTTGCTAATAAAACCATATTAGAGAATAATGATGAATATACAACAGAACGAAAATCGCCGTAGAGGGTAGAAGAGATATACAAGAAATAAATGCTACTTAGTGAGTGGCAGAAATTGGAAATTCGGAACATTTCTGCTCCATAACACAAATATGTTATATTTTGCAAATATTAAAATATATATATATATATATATGAAAATATAGGCAGGAGTATTTCCTTTTTCTTCCAAACATGAATTTGTAATGTAAGAAATTCAGGACAAAGTTTATAGTATATGAAACAAATTCTGAGATTGGGATTTTTAAATAAATTGCAGTATAGCGTATTTAAAATCCGCCAAAAAAGGGTTTAGAGGCGGGTAACAATCCACTCAGTAGGCGCGGAACATTTATAAGAGATCGATTTATTTTTAAACGATTTTTCGTATTGCCTTACGAGTTTAGGTTTGGAGGCACAACTCAATTTCGGCTCAGTGAGCGCATTTTTGTTAAATTTATAATTTTTTTATAAAATCCAAGATCAAGATAAGAACGCAAATATTCAACTTATGTGTGTATGGGAAAAAAATGTTTAAAATAGCTTGTAAGAAAAATTAAGTAGATTGAAATTTCAATTTTCAAACCAGTAGATGTTTCAGGGAAATACTTATGTAAATGCTAAACTATGAAATTAATTTGTAAATTTTGGAAAAAGCTTTGATACCACTTAAGGGCTAAGATTTTGTTTTAAGCATCATACATATCATCTAACTTTATCTACAAACTTTGTAGGTATACCTATCTACAATTAAGATAAATAATATATATATATATGTATATACATTGACCTAAGCCAGTGATGCACACTAAAGCATACACGCTTTCAAGAGCTTTGCACAACCTCGGAAAACTGTTCGGCATTTATCTTCAAGTCGAGTGAGCGCAGTGAATGAGTTCACGTTTGTATTTGAAGTAACAAACATCAGACGAATTCTACGTTTCACGTTCTTTCACGGCGCACAGCACATGGTGAAAGAAAGAAGTTACGCCTACCTTAAATGAAGGACCTGACGATCCTGTGCACCACTGACATAAGCCATACAATTAAAATAAGTAGATGCGCTCAAAAATTTACTTGATTTTGTACAGCTTTAATAATTGATTACGGTGGGCGCTTTCGCATCCGACACCGCAACCGATGACGATGATGATGATGACGACGTCGTTACCATAAAGAGCATTGGCAATTGTAGCATAAATATTTGTTCGTAATTAATTGCCAAAGTTGTGGCGGCAAAGTCTCGATTGACTATGTTGTTGTTGTATGAAACACAGAGTTTATTATTACCACAAAATATATTCTTATTCGCGTACCAACGCCGTTGCGTTCGAGCTGATGGCGCAGAATAACGCTTACTATTATTGTTTGGCCCACTTATTCTCGTCGTCGTCGTTGATGGCCATTTATTTATTGAGCAAATTTTATGATTGCAATAGTAGTTGCTATCATCAAAGCTCATATGCAGTCCTCGTCATTCATCCCAAAGGCATTGTTGTTTCTGTCTCACGTAATAGGTGAACTGACTACATTTGCGACACGTTCTAATACCACAACGATAATTGGGTAAGGCCGCCGATGAATCGACACCATTTTTAGCTTTACAATATTTAAGACCACAAGGATACCAACCAATACAAGTTTCGAGCGTACAAAGACAGGGTGCCCATAAACCACTTACCTCATTACAACGTGAGAAAAGTGTATCGGGAAATTTCTCAGTGGCCGCCTCGAGACTAGATATGGAGGAGCCTGGAAATAAAAAATAAAAAAATTTAATTAGTGAGGCGTGATGAAAGGAGTTTGTATTAGATTTAGCAGATTTATCGATTCTTGTGGAAGAACTTAAGTTTTACACTGACGCAGAGAGTTTAACCCTTCGAGGTCTCCGAATGAGCAATTGAGTTTTTAACTCATACTAACTACTACTTATATTGAGTATGTAAAAGAAGGCGTCATCTTTGCAATATTCTTTTCTTTAGAGTCGGACTTAAGTTTACGCTGACAAAGACCCGAAAAATGACAAATACGTATAAATAACGCCCAAGAGTAGCTTTCTTTCTATTTAAAGACAGTAACACAGTAGATGCTGAAGTCAAGAACACCAACATTGTTTATACTTTGAGGCCAAGTGGCCTTTCAATGTCAGATACCTCGTCTGTTCCCTGAACCGAAGCAATAGATGGAAAAAGAGGCAGGGAAATATGGTGGTATAGTTCATATTTCGTTCGAACCCGAACTAGTTTAACTACACCCATGAAAAATATACACAAGGCACACGGAATTGGCACAATGCACTTGTTGTTGTCGTTGTATTAACGATAGACAGTTTCCGCAGGTTTCGGGGAGTGTTATCGATGTTGATGGTCCTTTGCCGGATATAGATCCGGTACGTTCCGGTAGCAAGGCACCGACCATCTCGGGAACGATTAACAAGACCAGATCTAACTCTCTATGTCATAAGGCAGCCCCCTGCCCCCACCCATTAGTTCACAGATGAAATTGGGGACGCCAGAGCCTCGCCGGCTAAATAACATTCACGTTTGCAACAGGATTCCCCGCGTGCATGTGAGGTTGAAAATTTGGTTGCGGAAGCTCTGGCGCTATAAAACTTTGTATTGCGCTTATGAACCCTTGAACCCCGGCGCAAGGCACTCGCACAAGAAGTAGAAACCAAATAGAAAGAGAAACTGTTACTCTGCTTGTGCAATAAAGTTCTATTCGAAGATCAAATTCTCTTAGCGACAATTATAAAAGTATGAAATTGAATGTATAAAGTAAAATAAAAACAACAAGACATTTCTACCAAACAACACTCACCTGGCAATTCAGCCCACGCTTTCAGATCGACATCACGCACATATGTCGCATCAGCCGCTTCAGCGCATAATGTTTGTAGATGTCGTGTTATTGGCAACGAGCGATTTAGATGAACCCACGATGTCATCGTAAATGTCTCCCGACCTTTATCCTCTTCTGGCGTGCGTATTGTGCTAGGATTCTTTTGACGCAATTTAGCCATGGCGTCCGATGAAATGAAATCCCCTTTATTGAATTTTGTCGCAAAGCACATGACCTGATATTGACTTTGGCCACGTTCTTCTTCGCCCAGTACGAGCGCTTTAACGATTTTGACTTCCTGTTATTGGTGAGAAAGAAACAAAACGTAAAAGGGATTTGTAAGTGGATAAGTAATTATTGTGCAATTTAGTATAACATATAATGTTAAGTGTAGATTCATAGATTGCCTAATCTGGGCTGAGAGGTCGTCGAAAAAGTTTAGAATAACTAAGAAAGCTGAACCGCGATACCAGTCGGTTGAATATTGACCAGCTTCCTGTGACTGAATGACTTGATAACAAAAGGGTTTGGCTTGTGAATGTACTGCAGCCGCTATTTGTTTTTGGCAGTGACTGTATTTTTGGTGATATTTATTTTAAAATATACTCAAGAAAAAAATGCCATAACCTTAATCTTAACCTTTAAGTTGTCATAACCTGCCATGGGATATCAATTAGCCTCTGCCTAATACCGGTATTACTAAGATCTTCTGGGTGCTCTCAGCCTATGTAAGGCGATCTTCGTGTCAGTTTAAGGTTTGAAATATTTATACTTCAACGAATTTCGAATATGCACTTACATTCCGGAAGTCGATGACTTGTGTTATTAGTGTACCATCGGTTTTTTGAAATCTAAAGTTATTATGTCTTCGCTGACATTTGAGGTGATGCTCTCTTGGATGACCTCGCCACCCTGCAAGATAAGAGACATAGAAAAATTATTTTATTTATAACTACAAGATTGTTAATAATTAATTGTATGAGGCTAAAAATATCTTAAATAGATTAGTTTACGTTCAATCGCGAACAC
Organism: Eurosta solidaginis; assembly: GCA_029619165.1. Classification (NCBI taxonomy): domain Eukaryota; kingdom Metazoa; phylum Arthropoda; class Insecta; order Diptera; family Tephritidae; genus Eurosta; species Eurosta solidaginis. The sequence goes on along the minus strand of JARSSU010039636.1, from coordinate 24,320 downwards.
GTTGCAAACACATCCCGTCTATGAGCAGTTTAAGTGAAGATGCGAAGCTCGAGTATTGAGGAAGACTTAGTGGAAGTTGGGTGGGGCTGGTGAAGAAAGAATTGACCTCTCTTGGTGTGCCCAATGACGTCTGTTATCCCGCAACAGGGATAGGGTATTGACTTACGACAAAGGTCGACAGCTTTTATATGTTCGAAAAATCGGAAAAGGTATCAAAAGACACGCCTTGACCACGGCGTCCATAGTTAAAAGTTGGAAATAAAAAACGTTTCTTCTGTCAAAACATAATCACAAAAAACCAAAAAACAGCCCGAATCGATATATATTAATTTAAAAAAAAATTATTCAAAAAATATTTCAAGTTTTAATTTTATAACTGTTAAGGCCAATATTTTATTTATGATTTATACATTACCAATTAATAAAATTATTATTTTTTTAATAAAAAAAAGTAAAAAACGAGTTCACCTGCAGACACCGCAAACCCAAAATTGTTTTACATAAAAAACTGAAACTTAAGCTTGCCGCAGGAAATAAATTAAAACTACAGTAAAACGGTATTTAGTTACGAATGTAAGTAAGCAAAACCAACAAAAAGGGATATTTAGAACTGAATTCAGCAGCATAGTTCTTGTTGCAAAAATTATGCAGCATAAAAGTTGTGTGCACAATAATAACGACGCAGTTTGAAATGGTAATAACGGGTTATAACTAAAAATCTGCACTACCTTGAATTGCTGATAGTTTAAGTCGGCGGCCACCATGGTGTAATGGTAGCGTGCTCCGCCTACCACACCGTATGCCTTGGGATCACACCCCGGGCAAAGCAACATCAACATTTTAGAAATAAGGTTTTTCAATTAGAAGAAAAACTTTCTAAGCGGGGTTGTTGTTGCTGTTGTAGCAGTGCTTCGCCCCACCTAACAGCCGCGACCGATCACAAATTGTCATCAATATCCTCTAACAGGAGTCCAAGGAAACTTGCTGTTTCAACAGGGGTGGACCATAGGGAAAGGGGTGTTAGAGGCGTTGGTTCCACATTACAATTAAAGAGATGGTTGGTGTCATGTGGGGACACATTGCAAGCGGGGCATACATTTTGTATGTCGGGGTTGATTCTGGATAGGTAAGAGTTTAACCTGCTACAGTATCCAGAACGAAGTTGAGCAAGAGTGACACGCGTTTCCCTGGGGAGTATGCATTCCTCTTTCGCGAGTTTTGGATACTTTTCTTTGAGTACTGGATTCACCGGACAATTCCCGGCATAAAGGTCCGACGCCTGTTTGTGGAGTTCACCAAGGACCTGCTTGTGTTTTTTCGCTTCATACGGCTGGGTTCTCAGGTGCCGTATTTCCTCAAAGTTCTTACGGAGATGACTCCTTAAGCCCCTAAGCGATGCTGGTTCATCAATCAGATACCTGTTGGGATGCCCAGGTTTCTGGGTATTCAACAGGAACTGTTTGGTCAGCATCTCATTTCTCTCCCTGATGGGGAGTATTCTCGCCTCATTATGCAGATGGTGTTCTGGGGACATAAGAAGACAGCCCGTGGCAATTCTGAGAGCAGTATTTTGGCAGGCCTGTAGCTTCTTCCAGTGGGTAATTTTTAGGCTTGGCGACCATATGGGTGACACGTAGCACGTAATCGGCTGGCTAATTGCTTTGTATGTAGTCATGAGCGTTTCTTTATCTTTTCCCCAGGTATTGCCAGCGAGGGATTTGAGGATTTTGTTACGGCTCTGAATTCTCGGAACAATTGCGGTTGTGTGCTCACCAAAATGTAGATCCTGATCAAACGTCACACCCAAGATTTTGGGGTGTAGGGCAGTCGGTAGCGTAGTGCCATCGACGTGGATGTTCAAAATGGTCGACATTTGGGGCGTCCATGTTGTAAATAAGGTCGCGGAAGATTTAGTCGGTGATAATGCCAGGTTTCGCGAGGCGAAAAAACTGGAGAGATCAGGGAGGTAGCCGTTTATTTTATTGCATAGCTCATCGATCTGTGGGCCTGGGCCTGTGGCCATTATTGTGCAGTCATTGGCGTAGGAAACGATTGTGACTCCTTCCGGTGGTGAAGGTAGCTTAGATATGTAGAAATTAAACAAAAGTGGGGATAGGACACCACCCTGTGGCACCCCTTGTTTATATCTCCTTGGTTTTGATGTTTCGTTTCTAAATTGCACCAATGCCTGTCGACCACCCAGATAATTTTGCGGTCCACCTTTTAAGACATGGGGGAAGGGTAGACCCTTCCAGGTCTTGCAGTAACGAGCCATGGTTGACCGTATCAAAAGCTTTTGATATGTCTAGCGCTGCGAGTACTGTTCTATGGTGGGGGTTTTGATTTAAACCGCAATTTATCTGGGTGCTACTGGCATTTAGCGCGGTGGTAGTGCTATGGAGTTTTCTGAAGCCAGCTGGTTTACCAGGCTTTTAGTAGCGGGACCACCTTGGCCATTTTTCCATTTCTCGGGTATGACAAAGGTGGAAAGAGACAGGTTAAAGACATGCGCTAAATATTGAATCCCGCCTTCCCTAGGCTTTTAAGCATCGGCATGGCTATGCCGTCTGGGCCCACTGCTTTGGATGGTTTAGCGCGACCAATGGCGTCATCAACCTCTTTAGCGGTGATGGTGATTGGTGACGCACTGAATTTGTGTTTATGTGCGTGTCTATTGGCTCTCCGTCTATCTTTGTCGACCGTAGGATGCATTATATATTGTCGGCAGAAAGCGCTCGCGCATTTTTTCGCGTTCGACAGCACTTTGTCGCCAAAGGCGATGGAAACTTTGTCTTTGTGCTTAGTCGGATTCGATAGGGACTTTACGGTGGACCAAAGTTTTCCCACACCGGTAGAGGTTACAACCTCTTAGGTGCTCCTCCCATTTCGCCCGCTTGTGTTCATCCACAAGCAATCTGATGCGTTGGTTTATATCCCTTATTTGGGGGTCGGCTGGATTAAGCTGTCTTATAAGAACACGTTCTCTCGCTAAGTTTACGGCCTCCGCCCGGAAGTGGGCCGGATTTCGGGAATTCTGCCGGCGGGAATGAAACGAGCCGAGGCGGATTCAATGAATTTGCGCTTAAACGTAGACTACGGGACGCCCTTGGGCGTAAACAGCAAGGAGCCACAAAAGATTTATAAAAGTTACGTGGACGTCGGGTTTTGGGATCAAGCCCAGAACAACCTGTCCGATGCAACCATCCCTTACACGAGACACACTGAACAGAGTATGACCGTCCTAAAAATATTCTTTTCCGGCACATGCAGCAAAACCATTTCTCAGTACCGGGGTCAGGAGACGGACCCGGATTGGATTCGATACCTTCCCGGAGCAAGAGAATATGGAGCAGTCCTGCTGCAAGGAGCTGCTGGAAGGATGACAATATGTGGGAGGGACGCAACAAATTAAATGGGGTTACACTGAAATGACAGTCCTTGGTCGGGAAAAATCCCGAGTCGCTTCGGTACATAGAACCGACTGCATTGGGATGCGGGGTCGCCCCTCGGCAGTGTTTGGCAAACGCTCCGAGTGTATTTCTGCCATGAAAAGCTCGCAGTGAAAACTCAGTTCAGTTCAGTTCGGAGTCGGCATAAAACATGTAAGTCCCGTCCGGCCAATTTGTAGGGAAAATCAAGAGGAGCACGACGCAAATTGGAAGAGAAGCTCGGCCCACAATCTCTTCGGAGGTTATCGCGCCTTACATTTATTTATTTTTTATTCTTTAAGTATGTATACTTTGCTCTTCACAGCAATAATTGTGTGCTTAAACCAATTATTTCATCATCTTTCTTTCCAAGTGATTTGAAGTTGTACAGCTGATTCAATTTTCTCAGAAATGCCGTCAAAACAGCAACATCTCCGATGGCGTATCGTACAATTTACGAGCAGAATAAAGACAAAGGGTCCATTACTGATACTTAGCATAGACTTGACTTGACTTGGAGTAAACTTGGCAACTTACCCACGATTATACTCCACTTAGTGCATACAATCTGGCATCATAATCAATAAATGCCAATTTGTATGACAAAATGTCAAAATGAAATGGAAACAAACAAATGGCATCTCAAAATTTAAACGTCACTTAGAACTTACATAGAAAATCAAAATTCAACAGACTTCTAAGTTAAGTTAAGTGTTGCTAAGTTTTGATTAATCAGTAACATGCAATGTTCATTTCACAGAACTGTAAGTGACAGTTCTAAAGGCAAACGTTTGCACGTGACCATTTTATTGCAGAATGCGTACCAAAGTCCAATAGTCCCTCTATGTATTTCATTTTAAGTAGGTTACAAATAGAAAGGAAGCCACTTCTGGAAGAAAAGCTGCCATTTCGACCAAAAATAACAGCGATAAGCTGAAGGCCGATTTGAACAACAAGGACCGAATACATATGTAAGTGAGACTGAAGCCGCCCGGAAGCCGAACTGTTGGCAGTCATATAGAGTGATGGGAAAAATAATAGGGACAAATATCAAATCCATTATATCAGCAGTACTTTAATGTGTTTCTTGGCATGGTGCATCCTATAAAAATAACAGTTATATTCCGCGAGTTTGTTTTATTTGCGAAAAACTGAACGATTCCAGATTTAGCTTGGAAAAAAATAAATATAGACAACAAATTCTTGTTAATATTTTTGCACTATAAATGGCAAAAAGTTCGTTTTTGAAACTCCTTATAACGTATTTAATGCATGTTAAGTAAATTAAAATAATAATATAGATTATTGAACCATAAAATATAATTAAATAAGCCTAATTAAACACTGCCGCAAAAATGAGAAGAATTTAGTTAATAGGTCTAACGAAAAAAGACAATGAGATGCGTAAGATCTCATATAAGGTGAACTGTTTCAAAAAGTAGTGGTAACTTCCCCTCATAACGAAAAAACCAAAAAAATGATGTAAAAATCGAAAAATCTCTGCTGGCGATGAAAGGAATTTAATTCGCTATTACAAAGCTAATCCATTCTTGTCTTCTAAACATCTGAAAACAGAACTGAATTCAAACTGAATAAGCCGAACGATTATGTACGAATTGGCGGATGCCATAGAATGGGACTTCTACTGAGCCTTATAAACAAAAACCAATAGAATTGCTTTTATACGTTATAAGAAGCTTCAAAAACAAATGTTATACCATTTATAGTGCAAAAATATTAACAAAAATTTGTTGTCCCTTTTTATTTTTCCAAGCTAAATCTGTAATATTTCAGTTTTTCGCAAATAAGACAAACTAGCGGAATACAATTTGTTGCAAAAGAACAAGCTTTAACTGTTATTTTTATAGGGTGCACCATGCCAAGAAACACATTGAAGTACTGCTGATATAATGGATTTGATATTTGTCCCTATTATTTTTCCATCACTGTATCTACAAACCATTGAAGTCGCTCCATATTATGATTCGAAAGAAATCGCTGTCTTCAACGTACACAGAGGAGCAGATTTGAACTGTTAAAACCTAATGTCGGTGAATGTGCAAATTCATTTCAATTCATTTTCGATGATGAAAGTTATTTCACATCGACATATGCCAGGAAAGGACATACACAATTACACAAACGACATATCTGCAGCTTCTCCTGATGTGAGATACAAATACAAGAAAATATGTTAGCAAAAGGTTATATATACCTTATATTGCTGTATCTGATAAAGGAATTTCGGAGCCCTATTTCAAACCAAGTTGACTTGCAATCAATCAGATCGTTTATAAAGGGAATGTTTAGGTAAAATTTTTATTCCATTTATTCATAAATGTTAGAGCGAGAATGAGTACATATTTTAGCCGGACAAAGTCACGTCACATTTTGCAAGAGCTACTTTGGACTATTTGTTGAAAAAAAAATCAGCTTTGTTCCCAAAGACAAACACCCTGCTAATTTCCCACGATATAGAGCAATCGAGATTTTTTTTTGGGAGCTGAAAGCACATCTTTTCAAGAATGGTTAGAAGACTCAAAATGTTAAGCAATTGACACGCCGTATTCGAAAATGCCTTGAAGAGATTTTAAAAAATTAGGTACAACGTGCGTGCTCGCAAATTCGCACAAAACTGCGTTCTTTCGCTGAAAAAGGACCATTTTTTGAAGTCCATTGAATTTAAACTATTATTCTTTTTTGCAATTTAGCTAAAAAAATATATAATTTTAATAAATGTTAAAGATAAATGTCTAATGATAGAAAAATACCAATCTAAATATGTATACTTTGCAGCATTTGCAAAAGTAAAAGCTTAAACAAAATTGTGACTCCATTAAGTTTCTGTATACTATTCAGGTTTGCACAATATAAAGCAAATTGATTTTGAATCCATGTGGTTAAATTTGGTTTTGCTGTTCCAATAACCAACCGCGTTGAAATTTTTCAGTTACGTTCATTCATTCAACAAATGTTCTTACCTTTCATCAATTGCCCTGATTACATTCACGACGGCGCACAGTGTTTCGTGTAGAACAAGCTAGCTGGACAAAAACAAAGTTCTTATTCCAAGAAAAGTGTAATGAGAAATGAAAGAAAACAAACAAAAATAACGGGATTTTTGCTTTTTTTTTGATATTTCTGCTCATATATATTGAGTAATTGAAGTAAGAAGACAGGAGTGGCCGTAAAATGCATTGATTAATTTGCAAAATTCTTGTTGAATATTAAGCTTCATATTTCTTTTAAGTGAACACTTTTATATAATTTTTTTGATGGATTCTAAGCTCGAAGGTAAGTAAAATTTTTTAATAGTAATTCTTTCGCAATTAGAGTATTTTCAATATATTTAACATTCCGTTATTAATAGGAAAAGGTATTTTTTCTCTATATTTTTAACTTTAGGGACAAAAAGTTACATACATCCGCGGACATCCGGGCTAAATACATATGTTATAGCCGCAAGTATTCTCTAATAGTCGAAAGAAAAAACCATTGCGAATTCTTTGCACATCTATTTATAATTTTTTTTGTAGATTTAGTTATCTCTACATATAAAATAGGATGTATGTACGTACCAGCTCCGACGAGATATTTGAACCTTTAAAGCTGATCTACAAACGGCAAAACCAATTCCCAGGTACAGGGAACAAACACGTAGCCATAAAACACACAAAAATAAACGCGCAAGGTCAACAAGAGCACACCAAAAGCAAAAAGGCGAAGATCACTGACTTCAACCTGCCACAACCTACCGCACCAGTCACCAAGGCATAAAAACAGGTACATACAAAGCAATCCTAATGCAGGTATAACCACACTGGAACGCTACACAAAACAACAACAACATTTGTTTGCATCTACGCCTATACCTGAATGTAATATAAATACTGCACAACTGATAACAAATCAGAACGATCAACGACACTTAACATGGCAGCACAACAATCATCAACTATTCACCCTGTCGGAAAATCAACAACACAAAGCAGTTTAGTTATACCCGTACCAAGAACGGAGTTTTTTGACATTTGGGTTCAACATTCGAAGGAAACCAGATATACAGAATTGTTGAGTTTTGTTGTACTTAAGTACGATTTTAAGCGAAGCAGCCGAGTATTCGATAAAAAGTTTAAGCTTACAAATATCGGCATATTCGTCGAAGCTGGATCAAAAGTGGAACACTTCTGGAAAACATAAGGAGCGATTTTTGAATAAAAACTCGGAGTGACTTTCGGATCCAGACTTCACATTTACAATAACGGTGGATTCAAAGTTGCCATCATACCAACCAACCACTTCTTCAGGTAACCCCGGCCTCGGAAGACGAAAGAAGGACTTTGTTAGCTGCAGTGAAAAAACCAAACGGCGTCGAGTGGATGACCTCTTGCAATCTAGAAGTCCTGGTGAATTACTTTATGCGGCAGAAGTATCAACGCGTATGTCCGGCAACAGAAATGTTGCTAACATTATAAAAAAATCACAGGAAACCACTCAAATATCCGGAAAAAAGATGACATGTGAGCCAGATGCAATATGCTTGAACAATGTAGAAGCTTTAGCATACTACGTAGATAGCAAGTCGACGACTCATAGGTACAAAACGACTCGGAAGTGGAGCATCAGCCATAAAGTTTATCCATCATTTTATAATCTAAGAAAAGCTAAGGCAGAATGCTATCCAAGTGAAATTGATGTGGGTGAAACACGTGCGGAAATTAAAGTCCAGTCCGTATTAGATAAAACTGTTGAGCGTTTAGTTTTAGCAAATCAAGAAGTTTTTGTTAGTTTATTACTTACAAACTTGACGTATACTTTAATCAGCAAGTGGGGTTGCGATGGAAGCTCTGACCATAGTACATATAAGCAAAAGTTTACATGCAGTTCTGACACTGATGAGTTTTTGTTTATATTTTCTTTCGTTCCTCTTCAATTACAGGATGAAAAAGGTAACATTGTTTGGCAGAATCCTCGACCTTCTTCTACCATGTATTGTCGTCCAATTAAATTTATTTTTTCTAAACAAACAAAAGATAACCTACCCTATAACTCTTTGTTGGATCAGGTTTTATTTAATTTAAATCTATTGTCTTTTCTACTTTGTATGATACTTTACTTTTAAGTTTTTGTAATAAGTAATTTTCACATAATTAATTTAAATATTTACATTGTTATTATTATTATTGTAATTCACTTTTACATTCCTGACTGGTACTATAAAATAATTTTGTAAAAATTGTAGTGCCAGGATAAATCTCAAATAAATACAAAACATGTATGGACATACATATGTACAATCACTCACATAAATAAGTAGACACCCTTTTTTGGACAATTCTTACAATTTTCGCTTTCGCAAATTTATTTTAACTAATTTCCCATAAGAAAATTTGTTACGATCTATAACAAAAACTAAATTATATTTAAAAAATGTTTGAAGAATTCGACGAATTTTCATAAAAAATTTTAATTTTTTTTCCGAATTTTTAGAATTTTTTAGAGTATTGAGATTTGTAATCCATTCAATTTAAGTACAATAAAGTAATATTCTTGACTCCTTTAAATTTTTTGGATCTATGTCACTTATTCACATGAGTTACTGTATATGAAATAAGCAAATGTATGCATATGAAGTAAAATTTTGGAAAAAAATAAAAAAAACAACATATGGCTGAAAAAAATGACGTAGTTGTAACAAATGACTGCATATGAAACGGAAAATCTCATAAAATAATTTTGTCCAGCTAGCTTGTTCTACACGAAACACTGTCCGGCGGCTACAAAGCAACATATGTCAAATTATTTTTACATATTTTCTTATTGTGGTCGTTACTTTCGGCGCAATAGAGCAGCACGACAATCAATCACGAGTGCCGCTGTCGCCAGATTAAATCTAATTCTATTTCTGGCAAGCGACAGAGAGTGGCGTTTACTTTGTCAATTGCTTGGTTACAGTTATCGTCAAGTTTTGCGTTGTGGTTGTGGTCTGTAGCCGCCATGTTCAATTTAATGAGGCCTAAAGGCGGCCACCGTGGTGTGATGGTAGCGTGCTCCGCCTACCACACCTGCCTTGGGTCACACCCCGGGCAAAGCAACATCAAATTTTGGAAATATGGGTTTTCAATTAGAAGAAAATTGTTCTAAGCGGGGTCGCCCCTCGGCAGTGTTTGGCAAACGCTCCGGGTGTATTTCTGCCATGAAAAGCTCTCAGTGAAAACTCATCTGCCTTGCAGATGCCGTTCGGAGTCGGCATAAAACATGTAGGTCCCGTCCGGCCAATTTGTAAGGAAAATGAAGAGGAGAACGACGCAAATTGGAAGAGAAGCTCGGCCTTAGATCTCTTCAGAGGTTATCGCGCCTTACATTTATTTTTTTATTTAAAGGAAATTATAACTATATAAAGCAGAAGACTATTGGCGAAAAAAATGTACAAGACGTGGATTTCCTCGAGCTTTTTTTGTCAAAATAACGATTTTAGCATAAGTGCGGGTTCGAATTCCCCTCCTGGGAGGACATGCTTTCAAAAGATTTACAAGGTCTAATGGAACTAGCTGCGGCCTTCCTTTTTGGTCCGTTAGGCGAATTGTGAACCTCGCTTAACCTTAGGATCCAATACCTAAACTCGCTAAATGCATTTTCGCGCTTTTTGGCAAATTTTGCGATTCCAGTGAGAGAAAATCTCACTTTTATTTGGTTCATTTTACCGATTAACGCAAATGGATTAGATGTTTTTGACAGTGTATTCTGCTCTTAAGTAAAGGCTTAAAAAATATTTTGGTTTATTTCTTTGTACGAAAATAGGAGCAGCCAAGAAATTTTGCGTTTGACAACGCCTGGTGATTCACGCACAATACACATAAAATATTGAATTCCAGTTGATTTTAATAAATGTTTAACTTTGTTTGTTTGCCTTCCGAAATGTCAATTTTTCCTTAAGAAACATTGCACAATCAATTATTTCTTATGATCAATTATTTGTATGATTTTTTGGTTTTCTTTAGAATTGCATCCTCTTAAGGAGGAAACGGCTGCTATCATTTTAACTATTTTTTTAAACCTATAATATCGTTAGCTTAATGTGAAAATGTGCTAAGCCACTTTTTTTTAAATTGTATTTTAATGCAGTTTTAAAACTGAATTCAAAATACATCGATCACAAAAAAAAGTATTTTTATTTTTCATATTTACGTGCTGTGGGCAATGAGTGTAAATGTGCTAAGTCGTCAGCTGTTAAAAAGAATGTGCTAAGTCAAACTGTCAATAATAGCAATCTGAATTACTACTCATTTCTTTGTGTGAGCATTTTATTTAATTCATTTCAGTCTAAAAGTACATTCTTTGTTGTTGTTGTTGTTGTTGTTGTTGTTGTTGTATTAACGATAAACACACTCCCCGATTTGGGGAATGTTACCGATATTGATGGCCCTTTGCCAGATATAGATCCGGTATGTTCCGGTAACAAAGCACTATTAAGGTACTAGCCCGACCATCTCGGGAACGAGATATATGACCACATTAAACCTTCTAGGCCATCCCACCCCCTAGTTCCATGAGAAACTGGGCCAGAGCCTCGGCTGTCAATGAAACAGGATTCGCCACGATTAGGTGAGTTGACGATTGGGTTGGAGAAGCTATATATTGTGCTGGCAACCCCTTGAGAGGGTTGCGAACACAACCCCTTGAAATTGGATTTACACAATTGAGACATGCCTTTGGTGTATGATAAATGCTTTGCGGTGACTATAATCTTTCTTACAGACTAGTTAAAAATAGAAAACAATTCAAGCTTAAACTTATATAAGCTGTTATTAAAATTAATACCACTACTGAATCGATTTGCTAGATGTATAGTCCTAGTTATAAGTTCATTCATAGCACAATTCGTTTTTTGAGTTATTTTGATAAATAATCTATTATGCCAAGATCACGCAGTGGAATATATGGAATGAACAAATTAGATAAATCAGAGAAATTCGTGCTAAAGTTTATTACATTATAGGCAAGCATGAGTGTCATGCAAAGCCTGAAGACCAAGCAATTTGTGCCTGTTGTTATATGATGGGAGGCCGTCTGAGCAATATTATTGAGCAATATTCAAGACCACTTCTGACCAAGGATATATAAAGTGCCTTCAACGTCATAGAGTCATTAAAGTCACTGGTGTTACGTGTACTGAACCCAACCAACAAGAAGATCTTGACTCTCTATACAACTGGTTGTGCCTTAAAAAATTTAAGTTAAATATAGATAAGACTAAGTTCATGGTATTTTGCAAAAACCAGAACATCATACGTAATAACGATTTAAACAATATAACCCTGAAGATAAAAAACAATTTAATTCAAAGAGTAAATGAAATGAAGTACTTAGGAGTTTTAATTGATGAAAACCTGAATTTTGGAGAACATATAAATTATCTTGAAAGGAAAATTGCGCAGAAAATAGGATTCATGTACAGAACATACAAACATATTAGTCAACGTCATAAAATAATGGTGTATCGTTCAATTATTGAGCCGCTCTTTATATACTGTCCTACAATTCTGCTGATAGCGAGTGATATGCAAATTAAAAGACTACAAATACAACAAAACAAGGAAATGCGATTTATATTAAAATGTCCCCCAAGAACATCAAAAACTATAATGCTGAATCGGTTAAACTGGCTTAGTATAAAACAGTCAATAAGTTACTTCACTTTGAAATTTATACATCATGTAAGATTAGGAATGCTACCGAGTTACCTGAGCAATAAAATATTATATAATCACGAGATCCATAGCTATGGAACTAGATACTGCAATAATATAAGCGGTGTGAAGTTAGCCCCCCCAACTAAAAATTTTTATTTTTTAAAATGCTAATCGTTTGATAGTCGTTTGATAATGATTGATACGCTTCTATTTTCGTTTGATAGTTATTCGTTTGTTAGAAAAAAAAATTTTAAATATCTATGTGAAGTTAGCCCCCCCAACTAAAAATGTTTAATTTTTTAAAACGCTAATCGTTTGATAGTCGTTTGATAATGATTGATACACTTCGATATTCGTTTGATAGTTATTCGTTTGTTAGAAAAACGAAATTTTTTAAAATATCTATGTGAAGTTAGCCCCCCCCAACTAAAAATTTTTAATTTTTTAAAACGCTAATCGTTTGATAGTCGTTTGATAATGATTGATACACTTCGATATTCGTTTGATAGTTATTCGTTTGTTAGAAAAACGAAATTTTTTAAAATATCTATGTGAAGTTAGCCCCCCCAACTAAAAATTTTTAATTTTTTAAAACGCTAATCGTTTGATAGTCGTTTGATAATGATTGATACACTTCGATATTCGTTTGATAGTTATTCGTTTGTTAGAAAAACGAAATTTTTTAAAATATCTATGTGAAGTTAGCCCCCCCAACTAAAAATTTTTAATTTTTTAAAACGCTAATCGTATGATAGTCGTTTGATAATGATTGATACACTTCGATATGCGTTTGATAGTTATTCGTTTGTTATAAAAACGAAATTTTTTAAAATATCTATGTGAAGTTAGCCCCCCAACTAAAAATTTTTAATTTTTTAAAACGCTAATCGTTTGATAATGATTGATACGCTTTTATATGCGTTTGATAGTTATTCGTTCGTTAAAAAAAATTTAAATATCTACATATGTATGTCAAATTGCCCCCATTTGATAATTTTTTCAGGCTCTAGAGGCCTAGGAGCTCGAAGCGATGTCTATGTCATTATCTGGTTGATAATACGTGATAATGCAACTGGCTGCACTCCCCTCGTTGCGGCTCTTAAGTTAGAAGGGCATACAAATTTTATGTCATTTTTATATATAGGAAGAAGATAAACATTAATTTCAGGGTACCTCTTATCCGTAGTTTTGATTATATCTGTTAAACGGCTTTAAATAAACCTGTGGGCTTCTTTGTCGGCAGAATTATTCCAACAAATGATGGTTTCTAATGAAACGCTTTATCGCTGCCGAATCAAGGAAACACACTGTATAACTTTATATAAATATTTCTTGATTTTATTCGCGGATGAACCACAGTGTTTGCGATTTAGTTTTTACAAATTTATGATGAATGCGTGCGCTTGTCACGGCCGCTCGAACAAAGAACAAAGTAAGAAAGAGTATAAAACTCATTTTGACATTTATCATTGAATGACATGTGAATCGTGTCGCGAAGTAAAATGACTCTCATTGACTATTGTAAAAAGGCTAGTTAGTAAACCGCCACATACTCCCCCACCAGTGATCCACCGATCACGTTGAAAAAGTTACAAAACGATTGGGTTTTCTAATCAGTCTTCCTGATCGTGTTCTAACTTCTGTGGGTACACAGTTAACGTTATTGGATTTTTTGGCATGTTCAAATTTTTGACTAAGAGGTTCATTGTTTTCTTTAACATTATTTTTTACAATAAAATTTTTGGTATTCGTTTCATTATTATCCTTATATGATACAGCTGCTTTTAAACGGTCACATGATACCGTTACCAATCTTCCATTTACCCGAATGTCGAAATTTTTTTCTTTTCGTTTAACAACTTCAAATGGGCCATCATATGGCTGTTTAAATGGTGCTCTAACGGAATCATCACGTAGGAATACATGTGTGCAATTCGAAAGTTCTTTTTGAATGAAACAATGGTTCACAGAGTGATTCGAAGTGACAATGGTTTTGATTTGGTTCATGACGTTTTTTAGATTTTTAACAAAATCTGTCGAGAGATCAGTAGTTTTGTCATCGAGAAAATCGCCCGGCAATCTTAAAGTTGTGCCGTATAACAATTCAGCTGGACAAGCTTGTAAATCATTTTTAATTGTCGTTCTTAATGCGAGCATGATTAAAGGTAACACGTCATACCAAGTTTCGTTTTGATGACACATGATTGATGCCTTCAGAGTTCTATGGAAACGTTCAATCAAGCCGTTGGCTTGTGGATGATAGGGAGTGGTACGGATGTGTTTACAACCAAGAAGACGATTCAATTCTTTGAATACATTCGATTCGAATTGTCGACCTTTGCGAATTATCTTTTTTTTGTTGCCTTTTATTAGCAGCTGAAGTTTGCCTTGGATTTGAGCAGCATTCGGTAGAAAGCGACGATATGAGTTAAGGATTGCCAAAAAACTACGGAGTTCGTGTGCTTTTTCAGGTTTTTTTGAAATTTTTAATGACATCAACTTTTTCAGTTTTTGGTAAAATGCCATCTTTTGTGACGATGTGACTGAGAAAAGTGATTTTTTGTTGTCCAAATTCGCATTTGGCAAGGTTGATTTTAATGTTTTTTTCTTTAAGACGTTGTAAGACAATTTTCAAATGTTTTCGATGTTCGCTCATGTCATTTGAAGCTATGCAAATGTCATCGATGTAGACAACGACGAAATCAAGATCGTGAAAAATACTGTTCATGAAACGTTGAAAAGTTTGAGATGCGTTTCTGAGACCAAAAGTCATCACATTGAATTCAAATAAGCCGAAGGGTGTAATGATTGCAGTTTTCTCTTTGTCTTCTTCTGCTATTGGGATTTGATTGTATGCGCTAACGAGATCGATTTTTGAAAAAATTTGTTTGTTTGCAAATATGTGTGTTACATCTTGGATGTGAGGTAAGGGATATCGATCAGGAATTGTAACGGCATTTAAAGCACGATAATCACCGCAAAAACGCCATGTGCCGCCTTTTTTGGGTACTATGTGCAATGGGCTTGCCCAAGGACTTTTACTTGGTTGACAAATTCCCGCTTTTAGCATTGCTTCGAACTCAACTTTAGCTAGTTTAAGTTTTTCAGGGTTTAAACGACGTGCTCGTGAAAAAGTGGGACGACCCGTTGTAATAATTTGATGTTTTACCGTACTAGGTTTCAAATTATCACGTTTATTGAAGGTTGGAGGCAGAGTGAGATCTACAAATTCATTTATTATTTCGCTGAAATCAGATTTGCAATGAACCGAAGAGACTCTTTGATAATGTGTAAGATGAGAATTGCATTTAGTTCGTAAATTTGTATGAACATCGATCAATTGTTTATTTTTTATATCAACCAGCAATCCGTATTCATCAAGAAAATCAGCGCCAAGAATGGGTTTGGACACATTTGCTATCAAAAATGTCCAAATGAAATCACGTCTTAGTCCTAAATTGACATTGCAAGTAATGCTACCGAAAGTTTCTATGGGTGTGCCGTTTGCGGCGAAAAGTTTATAGGAATTTGGTTTATTTAATTTATTGAATAAATTTTTTGGCAAAATTGATAAGTCTGCGCCAGTGTCGACTAAAAATTTACGATGATTTGATTGATCAGTGACGAAGAGACGGCGAGTGAGATTTGATTCCACTTCGTGTACCGTCGGTGGCGAAGTGGTTTTTAGTTTTCCGAATTATCGTTTGAACTGCCTTCAGGTTTTTTGAACCGGCAAGGTTGTTCACATTTGCGAGCAAGTGCCCCGAATTTGTAATGATAACGGCAATATGGATGTTTTCTATTTGATTTAGATCGAGAACGTCTGTTACTGTTGTTGTTTCGGTTGGGACTTTTACTTCGACTTGCCCTAAAGTCATTAAACGATTTTGTGAGTTCATCAATTTGTGCTTTTAATTGTGACAAAGAAGGGTTTATTTCCGTTTTGATTTCGGAGATTTGTTTCGAAGAAGTTAATTCCACTACTTTATCGGCCAGAGTGGCGCATGTGTTCAAATTATCGTTAGAAATGGCTACAACCGCTCTCACATTTTCGGGCAGACGATCGATCCAAAGTGATTTTAATGCTTCATCACTCATAGAACTTCGTGCTAAATCACGCATTTTACGCAATAAATGCGATGGTTTGTCATCACCGAGTTCGATTTCTGTTAACAAAACTTTTAATTTCTTTTGATCAGATGCTGTATATTCATTAATTAAACGCGCTTTTAATGTTTCATATTTTGTGCCGTCGTCCGGCGGATTACGAATCAAATCAGAAACCATTGACAAATATTGAGGATCGAGTGCAGCAATGACATGATTATATTTAGCGTTATCTCTAGTGATTCCACCGTTGGTAAATTGAGCTTCCATTTGAATAAAAAATAAATCCGGTTCATTTTTTACGAACGTCGGTGCCCTTATTGTAATTCTACTAATTTCAGGTAAAGGAAAATTGCTAGCGGTACTTACGTTTGATGCTGATTGTCCATTTGAATTGTTCGATTCGTCCATCTTGAATATCATCCGAAAGCTCTGGTTGAAATCGTCAAGATACTGGTTATCTTCCACTTCGGCTTCTGTTGGGCACGTTTCCCAAATCAATTTTTTGGATAATAATGTTTTTGTGTTGCAAACAATTTAATTTTGTTGCGCACAAGTGACGTAATGTGTGAATCAGCTGGTGAAATTTGTGCGTTTTTAATTTTTTGACTTTTGCAAAAAAGACGATTTTGATTGCACTTTTCTGATTAAATTCACTTTTGGTTTTGTGAAAATATCGATGCTTTAATGTTTTTGGTAAGTTTATTCCATTCCCGAGTCGATAAACGATGAGGGCAATGCGAATATGTATTTGCACCTTGTTCACTGTATTGTATTTGTTATATGTCGGGGTCACCAATGTGGGCTTCTTTGTCGGCAGAATTATTCCAACAAATGATGGTTTCTAATGAAACGCTTTATCGCTGCCGAATCAAGGAAACACACTGTATAACTTTATATAAATATTTCTTGATTTTATTCGCGGATGAACCACAGTGTTTGCGATTTAGTTTTTACAAATTTATGATGAATGCGTGCGCTTGTCACGGCCGCTCGAACAAAGAACAAAGTAAGAAAGAGTATAAAACTCATTTTGACATTTATCATTGAATGACATGTGAATCGTGTCGCGAAGTAAAATGACTCTCATTGACTATTGTAAAAAGGCTAGTTAGTAAACCGCCACAACCAAATAGTTTACTTTTATGTCATCAGCATCTTTATTTGATATCCATTTTGTACAATTACATAAAAAAATTCCGGAGTCCCTAATATGGGTCTCGACACCATAGGCAATAATAATAAAAATACTTTAGCCGATTGTCATATCCAATAGGTATACAAAATTTCATGAGAATCGGTCCAGCTGTTTCGGAGGAGTATGGTAACGAAAATTGGGCCACGAGAATTTTATAAGGAGAGTTACATATGTACAAACTTACATACAGGTTCAATTAATAAAAGAGTGTTAAAAATATTAAAATTTCATGTGAAGTTAATCCCCCAATTGATAAGTTATAATTTTTTCGAGTTGGGTACATGTATGCATATTTTTCTGAGTTTTGGTATTTTTTCATAACGAATTTTGGTCCCAAAAATAAACGCGTTGTGGCAACAATATAATGGAGTAGAATTCAAAACTACATACATATATTAAAATTTAAACCTATATTTTTGCATTGATTGTTGTACCGTTAACTTCAAGTGATAGCCACGTCGCGCCGACGAAAATCAACAACTGTAGACCACTTAGTTGAATAATTAGGGCTGATCACATTCAACACGGCGTCTACAGACTACAACCACAATAAAGATAAGCTTGGCGACAACCGTAGCGAATGTCAGGGTCAAATAGATTATATTGCACAGAGTAGTGGGTGATGAAAGCAAGTCTTTTCTGTGACGTTGTAACCGTGTGCAACTCCAAAACTTCTAGGAAAGTGAGACCGCCCAAGGCAGGAACTGCACTGGAGGGATGACGCAAACGTATTATATTCTGTAGTTGCGAACAGAGCACAACGGGACAGGTACTAA
This sequence comes from Eurosta solidaginis, assembly GCA_029619165.1. Taxonomy (NCBI): domain Eukaryota; kingdom Metazoa; phylum Arthropoda; class Insecta; order Diptera; family Tephritidae; genus Eurosta; species Eurosta solidaginis. Next base: position 6,118 of record JARSSU010039636.1, on the reverse strand, counting down.
GAGATTGTGTCCACGACGTGCTTGTGTGTTTTTGCTGGAAAAGATAGGGGAAGATGGGGGCGGGGGCTGATGCTCGGCATTGCTCCTGACTGTGCTACTATGATTGTAGTGATGGGTTGGAGCGGCCGTAAGAGTAGGAGGCGCCGATCGGCGCCAGCAACAGCGGGCAGTAGATATAGTATGCAAAGCAGGGTTGCTGCTGGAGTGTTGCACAGGTACGCTTCTGCGTCGGCCGCGGGGCGTCGTTAGACGTGAACAGCAGGGAGCCACAAATGCTTTGAAAATTTTTCGGGGACGGGTATGGAGCAAACCAGCAGGGTATGGAGCAAACCAGCTGCAGGGAACTGCTCCGAGGATAACAATTTATGGGAGGGACGCAACAATAAAATGGAAAGTGCAGTTATGCTAGTTTCGAAATTAAAAATGAAGTAAATGTACAAATTATCAATATTTGTGATTATTTAGAAAATAAAACTATGTAACACAGTGTTTTAACACGAAAATAAAATATTTAAAAAAAATTTTTAAGTTAAACGGTTTTATTGAAAACAATACTACATGAAGTAATAATAATACGAAAAGCTAGAAAATAATTAGGTAGGTCCTAGGTACTAGTCATCACACTCCTATCAATATATGACATAGATCAGATAATTAAATAAAAGACTTGCTTTCATCACCCACTACTCTGTGCAATATAATCTATTTGACCCTGACATTCGGTACGGTTGTCGCCAAGCTTATCTTTATTGTGGATGTAGTCTGTAGACGCCGTGTTGAATGTGATCAGCCCTAATTATTCAACTGAATGGTCTACAGTATGTTGATTTTCGTCGGCGCCGACGTGGCTATCACTTGAAGTTAACGGTACAACAATCAATGCAAAAATATAGGTTTAAATTTTAATATATGTATGTAGTTTTGAATTCTACTCCATTATATTGTTGCCACAACGCGTTTATTTTTGGGACCAAAATTCGTTATGAAAAAATACCAAAACTCAGAAAAATATGCATACATGTACCCAACTCGAAAAAATTATAACTTATCAATTGGGGGATTAACTTCACATGAAATTTTAATATTTTTAACACTCTTTTATTAATTGAACCTGTATGTAAGTTTGTACATATGTAACTCTCCTTATAAAATTCTCGTGGCCCAATTTTCGTTACCATACTCCTCCGAAACAGCTGGACCGATTCTCATGAAATTTTGTATACCTATTGGATATGACAATCGGCTAAAGTCTTTTTTATTATTATTGCCTATGGTGTCGAGACCCATATTAGGGACCCCGGAATTTTTTTATGTAATTGTACAAAATGGATATCAAATAAAGATGCTGATGACATAAAAGTAAACTATTTGGTTTATTTAAAGCCGTTTAACAGATATAATCAAAACTACGGATAAGAGGTACCCTGAAATTAATGTTTATCTTCTTCCTATATATATAAATGACATAAAATGTGTATGCCCTTCTAACTTAAGAGCCGCAACGAGGGGAGTGCAGCCAGTTGCATTATCACGTATTATCAACCAGAGAATGACATAGACATCGCTTCGAGCTCCTAGGCCTCTAGAGCCTGAAAAATTATCAACTGGGGGCAATTTGACATATGTAGATATTTAAATTTTTTTTAACGAACGAATAACTATCAAACGCATATAAAAGCGTATCAATCATTATCAAACGATTAGCGTTTTAAAAAATTAAAAATTTTAGTTGGGGGGGCTAACTTCACATAGATATTTTAAAAAATTTCGTTTTTCTAACAAACGAATAACTATCAAACGAATATCGAAGTGTATCAATCATTATCAAACGACTATCAAACGATTAGCGTTTTAAAAAATTAAAAATTTTTAGTTGGGGGGGGCTAACTTCACATAGATATTTTAAAAAATTTCGTTTTTCTAACAAACGAATAACTATCAACGAATATCGAAGTGTATCAATCATTATCAAACGACTATCAAACGATTAGCGTTTTAAAAAATTAAAAATTTTTAGTTGGGGGGGCTAACTTCACATAGATATTTTAAAAAATTTCGTTTTTCTAACAAACGAATAACTATCAAACGAATATCGAAGTGTATCAATCATTATCAAACGACTATCAAACGATTAGCGTTTTAAAAAATTAAAAATTTTTAGTTGGGGGGGCTAACTTCACATAGATATTTTAAAAAATTTCGTTTTTCTAACAAACGAATAACTATCAAACGAATATCGAAGTGTATCAATCATTATCAAACGACTATCAAACGATTAGCGTTTTAAAAAATTAAAAATTTTTAGTTGGGGGGGCTACTTCACATAGATATTTTAAAAATTCGTTTTGTCTCACAAACGAATAACTATCAAACGAATATCGAAGTGTATCATCATTATCAAACGCTATCAAACAATTAGCGTTTTAAAAATTTAACATTTTAGTTGGGGGGCTAACTCACATAGTCATTTAATCAACAAACGAATAACTATCAAACGAAATAGAAGCGTATCATCTATCAAACGATTGCATTTTAAAAATTAAAAATTTTAGTTGGGGGGGCTAACTTCACACCGCTAATAATATAAGACTGCCTAGAGTAAGAACAGAGTTCGCAAAGAAGACTTTAGAATACACTGGGTACAAAATGTACAATGAACTACCTACTGAGATAAAAGATTGTGAAAATATTAATAAGTTTAAAGTAAAATTATTTTTATATTGTAAAACACTAATATTTAATGAAACAAATGTTTAATTAACATCAACTAGGTCCTTAAGAGACCGTAATAAAAGAAATATAATAATAATAATAATAACCATTGCAACAAGTTTTGTAACAATGAAGTCAATGTGACTAGAAAAAGAGTTTCGAGTCAAAAATAACACCCAAGTCTTATTCTCTAGAGATTAAGATTAAGAGATTTAGCATTTGTAATTGATATTAGAGAAAAATTGTAAGTTTACATTGTATAAAGCATATGAGCAAAGCTCGCTAATTAAATACATATGATTTAGCATTTAGTTTGTAGATAAAGTATGTGGCAGTTGTCTTTATGGAATAAGACACAACACAGCATTTATTTGAATTTAAAAATAACTTATTGTCTGCGTCCCATCCGGCAAGAGTCCAGATCAGAACCGTTAGAAATAGTTTAACAAATAAATAGTATTTTTTGTGAATAAATATAGTTTTAGTGTTATATTTCAATCATTAAAGGGGAGGAGTGATGGGTAAACATATTGAGTAAAAAGTGCTAAGTCAGGAGAAAAAATTAGTTTTGAGTGCGGAAATTGTGCTAAGTCATAAAATAGCTGCTGGGATACGCATAGATATTTTTATTTATCTTTTTCAAACCTTCTACACTCAAAGGTATTGCAACTAAGGTATCCTCATTCACAGTTTTGAAAAAAAATGTTATTTCAAAAACATGTAAGGAAGGCTAAGTTCGGGTGTAACCGAAACATTACATACTCAGTTGAGGGCTATGGAGACACAAGTAAGGAAAATCACCATGTTGTAAAAAGAACCTAGGGTAACCCTGGAATGTGTTTGTATGACATGTGTATCAAATGGAAGGTATTAAAGAGCATTTTAAGAGGAAGTGGGCCATAGTTCTATAGATGGACGCCATTTAGGGATATCGCCATAAAGGTGGACCAGGCCTGACTCTAGAATTTGTTTGTACGATATGGGTATCAAATGAAAGGTGTTAATGAGTATTTTTAAAGGGCGTGGGTCTTAGTTCTATAGGTGGACGCCTTTTCGAGATATCGCCAATAAAGGTGGACCAGGGTGACTATAGAATGTTGTTTTACGATATGGTATCAAATGAAAGGTGTTAATGAGTATTTTAAAAGGGCGTGGGCCTTAGTTCTATAGGTGGACGCCTTTTCAAGATATCGCCATAAAGGTGGACGACTCTAGAATTTGTTTGTACGATATGGGTATCAAATGAAAGGTGTTAATGAGGGTTTTAAAAGGGAGTGGCCCTTAGTTATATATGTGAAGGCGTTTTCGAGATATCGACCAAATGGGGACCAGGGTGATCCAGAACATCATCTGTCGGGTACGCTAATTTATTTATATATGTAATACCACGAACAGTATTCCTTCCAAGATTCCAAGGGCTTTGATTTCGCCCTGCAAAACTTTTTCATTTTCTTCTACTTAATATGGTAGGTGTCACACCCATTTACCAAGTTTTTTTCTAAAGTTATATTTGCTCAATAGACCAATCAATTACCATGTTCACCCTTTTTCGTATTGGTACATAATTATGGCATTTTTTTTCATTTTTCGTAATTTTCGATATCGAAAAAGTGGGCGTGGTCATAGTCGGATTTCGGCCATTTTTTACACCAATACAAAGTGACTTCAGATAAGTACGTGAACTGAGTTTAGTAAAGATATATCGATTTTTGCTCAAGTTATCGTGTTAACGGCCGAGCGGAAGGACAGACGGGTCGACTGTGTATAAAAACTGGGCGTGGCTTCAACCGATTTCGCCCTTTTTCACAGAAAACAGTTATCGTCTTAGAATCTAAGCCTCTACCACAAGTATTGGCAAATTTTTGTTCGACTTATGGCATTAAAAGTATTCTAGACAAATTAAATGAAAGAAAGGGCGGAGCCACGCGCCATTTGAAATTTTCTTTAATTTTGTATTTTGTTGCACCATATCATTACTGGAGTTGAATGTTGACATAATTTACTTATATACTGTAAAGATATTAACTTTCTTTTAAAATTTGAATTTATTTTTTAAAAGTGGGCGTGGTCGTTCTCCGATTGTGCTAATTTTTATTAAGCAGACATATAGTAATAAGAGTAACGTTCCTGCCAAATTTCATCATGATATCTTCAACGACTGCCAAATTACAGCTTGCAAAACTTCTAAATTACCTTCTTTTAAAAGTGGGCGGTGCCACGCCCATTGTCCAAAATTTTACTAGTTTTCTATTCTGCGTCATAAGTTCAACTCACCTACCAAGTTTCATCGCTTAATCCGTATTTGGTAATGAATTATCGCACTTTTTCGATTTTCGAAATTTCGATATCGAAAAAGTGGGCGTGGTTATTGTCCGATATCGTTCATTTTAAATAGCGATCTGAGATGAGTGCCCAGGAACCTACATACCAAATTTCATCAAGATACCTCACAATTTACTCAAGTTATCGTGTTAACGGACAGACGGACGGACGGACGGACATGGCTCAATCGAATTTTTTTCGATACTGATGATTTTGATATATGGAAGTCTATTTCTATCTCGATCCTTTTACCTGTACAACCAACGTTATCCAATCAAAGTTAATATACTCTGTGAGCTCTGCTCAACTGAGTATAATTATTCATTTTTTTCGTCTCTGTAAAATTCGTAAAAGTTGACTTAGCACATTTTCACATTAAGCTAATGATAATGTATATATATTTTTTGAGGCTGCTGACAGATTTACGTTAATGATGTTAAGTGGCACTGTGTGAAAAGTTTTTCAAAACGCTGCTTTAAGGCCAACGCGTTCATGTTTGTCATGCAGACTCCAATCTATAATACAGCGAGATGTACAGGAATACATACTTTTCTTTTTATTTCTTTGATTTAATCGCTGTTCACTTGTCTTTCAAAAACTTCTATTAAATTTTATTAACCGAAGGTATAATGAAAGGAGGAATTGATAACGTGTTTTTCAGTAAAACTACAAATTTTTGAGTACATATGTATTTGAGTAGAATATTCTTTGCTGCCTGAGAAAGAACACAAAAATTGTGAGCACACAATTCCTTAAATTTGGTGAACAAGTTAACCACATACAGCAGGGATCATAAAGCAGCAGCGCCAATTTTCCTTCATTGCGTCAATAAAATTCTTGTATTTGAGATATATTATTTGCGGTTTGCCATGGTGTGGTGGTAGCGTTCACGCCCAGGAGGCAAAGGCAAAATTAGAACAAATTTTGTCAATAGAAGTTTATCTAAGCGGGGGTCGCTCCTCGGCAGTGATTTGGCAAGCACTCCGAGTGTATTTCTGCCATGAAGTTTCCAGTGAAACACCCTTCTGCGTAGTAGATGCCGCTCGGTGTCGGCATAAACATGTAGGTCACGTCTGCCAATTTG